>JAEDXX010000481.1:0-41089 GCA_021725515.1 Epicauta chinensis
AATATAAAAAAATATTATAAATAATAAAATATAATAAAAAATATATAAAAATATAATAATTATAAAAAAATTTAATAAAAATTATATTAAATAATTAATAAAATAAAATTTATAAAAATAAATATTATTATAAATAAATAAAAATTAATAAATAATAATTTAAATTAATATAATTTAATAAAAATAAAAAAAAAATAATAAAAAAAAAATAAATATTAAAAATTAAAAATAAAAATTAAATAAAAAATAAAATAATAAAAATAAATATAAAAAATTAATAATAAATAATAATAAAAAAATATAAAAAATAATTAAAAAAATATAAAATTATAAAAAAAAATAAAAATTAATATAAAAATAATATTAAAATTAAAAAAAATAAAAATATAATATAAAATATATAATATATTAATAAAATAAAATTTATAAAAAAATAATAAATAAAAAAATAAAAAATATAAAATTATATTATAAATATTAATAATTTAAAAAAAATATTAAAAATATAAATATAATAAAAATAATAAATAATAAAAATATAATTAAATAATATTTTAAATAAATAATAATTATAAAAAAAAATTTAAAAAAAAAATAAATAAATAAAAAAATATAAATAAATAAAAATATAAATAATATTAAAAATAAAAATTAAAAATATAAAAAAAAAAAATAATAATATAATATAAAATAAAAATAAAAAATAATAAAAAAATAAAATAAATATATAATAAAAAATAAAAAAAAATAAAAATAAATAAAATAAATAAAATATAATATAATAATAATAAATTTAAAAAATAAAAAAATATAAATATTATATATATAAATTTAAAATAAAATAAAATATATATAAAAAAAAATAAAAAAAAATAAAAAAAATTATAAAATAATAAAAATATATATAAAAAAAAATTAAAAAAAATAATAAAATAAAATAATATAAATAATTAATATAATATAAAAATATAAATATAAATATAATATAAAATAAAATATATAATAATAAAAAAAAATAATAAAAATAATTAAATAAAAAAAAATATAATAAATAAATTATAAAAATATTATTTAAATAATAATAAAAAAAAAAATTAATTAATAAATTAAATAATAAAAATATAAAAAAAATATAATAAAAAAAAATATTAAAAAAAAAAAAATATTAAAAATTATAAAATAAATATAAAAATAAAAATATAAATAAATTAATTATATAATATATAAAAAATATAATAATAAATATTATAAAAATATAATTTAATAAAATTTAATATAAAATAAATAAAAATATAAAATTAAAAATATTTATAATAATAAATAAATAATAATAAAAAATAAAATAAATATAAAAAAATATAATAATAAATTATATAAAAATAAAAATATATAAATATATATTTAATTATATAATAAAATATAATAAATTAAAAAATACAAAAAATTAAAAAATAATATAAAATTATATAAAATAATAATTAAAAAAAAATTAAATAAAATAATTAAATTAAATATTAAAATAAAATAAAATTAATAATATAAAATTAAAATATTAAATAAATATAAAAAAAAATTAATAAATTAATAATAATAATATATATATAAAATTAATAAAAATATAAATTATAAAAATATAATAATAATAAATATATTATTAAAAAAAAAATAATTAAAATAATAAAAATAATAATATAAATATAAAATTAATATTAAAATATAATAAATTAATATTATAAATATAAATATAATAATAATTAATAATTAAAAAAATAAATAAATAATTAATAAATAATTAAAAAACAAAAAATATAATATAATATAATATAAATTTATTATAAAATAATAATTATAAATATATTAAAAAAATAAATAAATATATATATAAATAAAAATATTATAAAATTAAAAATAATATAAAATAATAAATTATAATAATAAATAATAAAAAAAAATATTATAATATATATTAATAATAATTAATTTAAATATATAAATAAAAATAAAATTATAAAAATAATAATTATTATAATAAATAAAATATTAATATATAATATAATATAAAATATATAAAAATATAAATATATTTAATAATAAAAAAAAATATTATATAAAAAATAATAAAAAATAAATAAATAATATAAAAAAATAATAATTATATTTAAAAAAAAATTATAAATAATATTAAAAATAATTAATTTAAATATATAAAAAATAATATAAAAATAAAATAAATATATATATATAATAAAAAAATTAAAAATAAATTAATAAATAAAAAAAAATTATATAAATAATAAAAATTATATAATAAATATAAATATTTATATATAAAGCGGATACTTTCACAGGCTAATTTTTTCGACATACTGAACAATATTGGCAGGGTGCTTTTAGAAAAAAAAGTCAATTTTTCTGATACAGTCTAATAAATCTATGCACATTACGAAAATGAAATAAAAGTAAACTGTTTGAAAATCCTGATTGCATATAACCCCTTGAAAAGATCTATTAAACTCTAACATTTTCAAGCATAAAAAGAATAAGTTAACACCGTGTTAGTGCCTTGTAAAACCCACGTAAAAGTCCCATTTCACAGTTAATAACAAATTTCGTAATATATGTGGGCTTACACCAACATTCGCTTTAGAGGTGTTTCAAATTAAATTATTTTCTTAAATAAACCAGTAATGAGCACCGGTAGTCTGTAGGGATATAAAGTAATAAAAATAATTATTTACAGATCGTTGTAGATTGCCAAATAAAAGCGCCCAATATCGTGCCCTCAATTCAGAACGTTTATCTCGACCAGTCGAAGCAGAACGAACTCTAGCCCCTGTCCTATTACGGATCCCATTAACATTCTGTTTTGTTGTGGAATTCTGTTGTATAGATTCGGTTGTTATTGCTCTACGTGGACATGGTGGTTTTCTAGACACTTTATCTAAAATAAACATTTTCTTGTTATTGTTGTTGATAAAAACAATAAAAATCTGTATCAACTTACTGGTAAATTTATCATTGAATGGTGATATATTAAATGTTAATAAATTTCTAGCTTCACGTCCTTGTTCTTGAACTAACAGACGAACTTGTTCCATTTTTTTCAAATAGATCGTTCACGAACTTTTAATACAGAAAATAAATCACAAAAACATCATAAATTTGAAATATTTTCTTGTTTTCTTGACACTGCGTTTTACAACAAAGGCGAAAGTGATAAAAACAGCTGATTTTTTAAAAATGACAAGTTTCAAGAATTCGATACTAGTGCCATCTATTGGCAACTATCTGCACTTTCGATTTATATATACGAGGAGCGATCGAGAAGTCGTCAGCCGAAAAAACCATATGGGCCAAATGGTTACAAGCAGTGTCGAAGCTAGGGACAGGCCACGAGGGCAGCTGCCAGAGGCGCCAACTTACCCAAAATTAAGACATAATTTGATTATGGCAGCGCCTAAAAGAATCTTTTTATTTCTCTTTCTACTCGATAAATTTTGGCGGGCGCAAAATATAAATCTTGCCCTGGGCGCTCATAGTAAGTGGAGATGTAATTTACAGTCGAAAAAAACATAATTTTTACGCAATAATCAGCTAAAAAACCACGTATCTACTATGCAAATAGAAAAGAGCTAAAAGCCAGCATTTCGTTTTTAGTTCAGTTCATACTAAAAATCTCAAAAAAATCGCAAACAATAAGGATTTTCTCAAAATGCAATTGGTAAAAACCAAGCAACTTCTGATCGTAGTCTAATCAAATTAACTACGACACTGTTGTTAATAGAAACACGAAACAATTTTACGAAAAATTTCAACGTTTCAACAAATTATCTTCAAAGACAAAAAGAAGCTACCGCTGGCGATGATGAGCTGGGTGAAGAGGAAGAGGCGGCTGGTGGTGAAGAAGCTGCATAAGACCTGTTCAAAATTCAATTGATTATTTTGTAATTGTTTAATAAATAATCGCTAAAAAAACAAAGTACCTGATACTTATATTTAACACTCTACAAGTTGATGAGACTTTTCGTCTATTATTTCAAGATTAATGGAAGATCTCAATCATTGACCATCTTTAGAAAAAGCACCCTGTACGACTACCATTTTTCGATGTTATATCCGTAGCATAATAATACAATGTAGGGATATTTTGTAGAGGCAGTTGGTATTATTTTCAACTATAGCACACTATAGCAAAAAACGCGCCAAAATTAATATTTGTTTTCAAAAACTTGACTTAATAATCGTGTTTTTAATATATACTTAATAGTAATTTCTAATTAATAGATTATAATAAATAATTAAAAACGTATCATTACTGTTAATATTCTATTTTAAGGTAATTTGGAAAGTAACCTATAACATAACCTAAAATATGCATTTGCTATAATTTCTGAAGTTAAAGAAATAATTTTAACATTTTAGAATTAAAAACCTAATTTACAATGAAACGGTGTTTTAAGTTAATATGTCCGCGTAAAGAAGTCCAATTATTAGGAACTCTAAATGGTGGCCAAAGTTTTAGGTTACTTCGTCAATTGCACCGTAAACGACTTTTATTAATTTGCGATTATCATTGTTTAGATGGAGTCTAGTTAAGGAGAAAGATGTAGAGAAATGGTACGGAGTATTCGCTAATCGACTTTGGATCTTACAACAGTTCGATGAACACATTTCATATGAAGTCCACGAGAAAGGCTCCAATCAAAAGGACGAGGATTTCTACAATGATCTCTTGAAGAACTATTTCCAGTTACATTTGAATTTAAAAGAGCATTTCAACGAGTGGTCGATTAAAGATCCAATTTTTTGTAAAGCAACAACCCAATTCTACGGTATCCGGATTTTAAAACAAGACTTAATTGAGAATATTTTCTCATTCATTTGCTCAACTAACAACAACATTACAAGGTGATTCAATTGTTTTCGCATGTAAATCTTTATAATTGGCCGAATAGAATTACAGGAATGGTGGAGAAATTGGCGAAAATCTTCGGCGAGAAAATCTGTGATATTGACGGAAAATCGTATTACTCCTTCCCAACACATGAGGCGCTCGCTAAAGGCGGCGTTGATACTATTCTGAAGAAAGAAGGATTCGGTTATCGTTCAAAATATATTCAAGAATCAGCTAAAACTATTCTGAACAACGGTGGTGATCAATGGTTGGATGATTTGAAACGGTTACCATTTGAAGAGGCACGAATTAAATTAATGTCATTAACTGGGATTGGACCTAAAGTGGCCGACTGTATTTCTTTAATGTCATTGGGTCATCTACAAGCAATTCCCGTCGATACGCATGTTTATCAAATCGCTAGAAATTTCTATTTACCGAAATTACCCAAACGAAAAACAGTAACAACACCGATTTATCAAGAAATTGGTGATTATTTCCGTGAATTGTACGGACCGTTAGCCGGATGGGCACATACTGTTCTGTTTTGTGCCGATTTAAAAAAATTCCAAACTACTTCAAATTGATTTTTTTTTATTTGCTTATACACTGTAAGAAGCCAATTATAATGGGGGCAATTAAAGCAGCAACTAATTTTTGTTTAACAATTTCAATCTAATTGCATTTGTTCATCATCGTCCTTTTTGTCATCTTTTTTACCACCATCCTTATCTTTTTTCTCAGTTTCGGATGATTTCGATGTGATTTTCTCTAAAGCTTTGAGGAATTCTTGTAAATTACCTTGAGCAGCAGCCGCTACCGCTTCATGATTCACATCCAATTGCGATACAATCGGTCCCAATTGGCCGGATTCTAGAGCACTTGAAAATTGTGAAACGGCCTGTTGGAATTGCGGTGAATTTAAAGTTGATCGTAACGCTTCTTGTGGATCACCTTCAACGGCCGGCAAATGATTCTGTAAAGCTTGTAACGCATTCGGATTATTTAAAATACTCGATAGACCATCTGCATTTAATGCAGTCGATAAATCAACAGATTGTTGTTGTGTCTGTGGTGTTGTCGGTGGTGTAATCCGTTGTAAAAAGCTTTGTAAATCGGATAATTGTATTTGATTAGCGGGTTCTGTACGGCTCTCATGCGATTTCTTTGGTGCTGCCGGTGTGGTAATCGGTACACTCGATGATTGAGGTGTTTGTTGAGTGGTTGCTGCAGAATTCGACGATGATGTTGTTGTTGTTGTTGTTGTGGTGGTTGTTGTTGTTGTACTTGGTGTACTGGGCGTTGATGTACGATGTGTTATTGCAGGCGTTGTACTAGTACGACTACTACTGCCACCAGGTCCACGGATGGTACCTAAAAGGCTGGATAGCCCACCCATCTGCCCTACACCACTTCCAAACAATTGCATCAACTGCGATTGGGACATATTGTTGAGCAATGATTGCAAGTCTTGATCGGGCGATTGGGACGACTGTACGGCACTTGAAGGATTATTCAATAATTCATTGATGCGCTTACAATTATCTTCATCTTTATCGGAACGAGGCTCCTTTAGAAAGAAGGCAACAATTTTTTATAATACAGTCTTGGAATAAATCGAAAAAAAGCAAATACCTGTAGCCAAAAGAAGAATTTACGACTAGACGATTTGAATTTCAATAAATACACACGTCCTGTTGTACACTGTGGAACATGAATGTATTCACAATCATCTGGGAATATGATCAAATCATCTTCAACGATGCCAGTTGTGCGGTCTTGCCAACAAAAGTGCATCAATGAATCTTCGCTTTGATAAACATAAAGTAGACCTTTACGTTTATCAGGAACTACCATGCGACCTTTAAACGACCAATAATTAATTCGATTTTATCAACAAGTAAATAACACACACGCCCTTAGACCAAGCAAAGCAGGCCCAACGCCCACATCAGCTCCATATAAAACGTATAAAAACAAAGGAAATTTATGGAATTCTAAGTCTAAGGGCGGCCCTATTCAATAAATACGAAAAATTACCTTTAAGGTTCATTTTACCGGCACGTACTTCAATCAAATGTTTATTACCACCAGTCGAACCTGGTCCAGTTGCCGAACTACCAAATAACGCACCCCCAGAAGACATTTTGCTAGATTAAACAGTGAAAAACTGGAACACACAAAAAAATGATTGTCATCGGCAAAATGAGGTTATGTTGTTAAAAGCAAATAAATACATAATCAATTTAAAGAAAAACCCATCGTTTTTTTTATCGATACAATTTGATTTATAAATTTTAACTTACATTACTGGAAAATCGGGGAAATTTCGGTGGAATTCCTATAAAAAATCGTGAGAATTCAAAACTGACAAATCACTCTGCCAACTGTCAAATCATCAAGCAGTCAAGACAGGCACCTGTAATTCAAGTATTAAGTGCCATCTGGGACCGAATTTATTAACTTCTAGTGATGGCAGTGTTTTTTTTTTCTCTGAAAGTTGGCGTTAATGTAGTCAACCAGGGTTGCCGCAGTTAGTTGAATAGATCTAGTGAAAAATTTATTTGGCTTCAGATTCTAGTGCTTTTTTTTGACTGGCAATAAACTTAATTTTATGCGCATTTTTCAATTTTTTAAACATCCCTTCAAATATCATTGGAAGTAAACGTTCTAGTTTCCTAATTCTACTTGGGTTGGCAATTCTTACTCGTTATTATGATCTGATTGGTTAAAACTTTTTTACGTTTGGTTTTTGACTGAATAATATTATTTATTTTTCTATTTTGCGTCAATAATAGCGCTATTATTAAACTCGCTACTGTATCGAAATGTGCTCATTTTTTAACTAGTGCTGAAAAGTAAAATACTAGGAATTTTTTTTTCCACTAGATTGGTAACATTTTCATTGATTTTGACAACTGTCAAAAATCATAAAAACAAGAGACTTAATATACCGTTTTTCGTACTGATCTTTGGATTTATCGGGTAGTAAATTGCTTCCTGCATTTTCAGCAATTTCCCTTATTTCAGGTGGACTACATGAAAATTCTTCACTCATTGTTAAATAAGCAATTTGGCGAAAAAAACAATTGACTAAGAGTGAAAAATAAAACAATTGACGTTTCCTAGCTGAATGTTCAATTGTTTTTTTTAGTAACACCAACTCCCACCAATTTCCCTAAATATTAAATCTCGCAATTTTTTTGTAAAAAAGGGCACAAAATAGGCAAAATAGAAAAAATAGTATAAAGAACTCGTGTCAGAAGTCGTATATTGCACTCGTCCTTTAGAAAACTCGCGTCTCCGCCGCTCGTTTTCTAAACTTGGACTCGTGCAATAATAGGCGACTTCTGACACTTGTTCTTTAATATACTATTATATGTTTAAAGAGTTAAAGTTCGTATTTTTTTGTAATTTTTGTTTTCTCTTTGAATAATTGTTACTGTTTTCTATGTTTAATTTTGAAAATAAAACATTAATTTTGTTGGAACGCTGTTCTTGTGATATTAAAGGCAATCTAGTGATTTTTGAGACTATAATTCTAGTGATATTTTCAGAATCGCTGTGGCAACCCTGTAGTCAACGCATAACCTCAAAGTTTCACATGTCGAAATATCCAACAATTTTTCATTGATTAGATTATTTAATAAATATTTTAATAAAAATGGACCAACTGTTCTTAGTTAATAGGTAATAAAGTAAAACATCCATTTATAATAGTCCTACTGATAATTTATTTTAGAGTGGAAAATGAAAGTAAAAATATCACAAAAGCTGAAGAAAAAGTCAAACTGGATAAAATTCTAACAAAAATTGCACATAAAAAACGATATAAAGAACGAAAACGGCAAAACATTGAACGTACAAAAAAGAGACGGCAAGAGAACCGTGAACGTAAAGCACAGATCGTACCGGTCCCAAAAGATAATTTACAAGAATTCGTAGATGAAATCAAAGAGAATAGTGAATCACCGCCGAAGAAAAAGAAGAAATTACGAAAATCTAATGATGTTGATGGTTTTACAATTTTAGGTGGTAATTTTGAGGTGAATAAACGAAAAGTTACACCTGTCTTACCGAAATGGCTATCACAACCAACATTGATATCATCTGATCTGCATAATTTACAAACTAAAGTTTCTAATATTAAACAGTTAGATAAATTGTTAAGGCAACATTTGAAAGACAATGGAATCAAATATTTGTTTCCAGTTCAAGCTGCTGTTATTCCATGGTTATTACATATAAATCAACATAAAGATGTTGTTTTCCTACAAGATTTATGCGTGTCAGCACCAACGGGTAATGGGAAAACATTGGCATTTGTTTTACCTACAATTCAGGCGTTAATGCGAACGACAACAAGACGAGTTCGTGCCTTAGTTATTTTACCAACACAAGCTTTAGCTGATCAAGTTTTTAAAACGTTCAAAACTTACATGAAAGGAACTAATTTGGAAGCTTGTCTGATGACAACGAGTAATTCATTTGAAACAGAACAAAAACTATTGGTCGAGTATAGTAAGTTTAATTTTTTGGTTAAGTCAACGTTTCTCATTAAATCAAAATAGATTAGATTTAGGAATATTCTGCATTAAATTAATTCATCTGTTTCGTTTTCCATTTAGGTACTTCATTGTACAAAGATAAAACCTATTTAGTTTTTTTTTGTCCTCCATACAGTGTCTGAATTATGATTTTAACAAATTCGTTTCAAATTATTCTCATGCAGCCAATTGGGTTTTGTTAATGCAAAAAATTAGCTGTCTTTACTGTACAACGTGGTAAAGTCATACTTTATCCACGAGTGGATAAAGGGAGCTTACCACCATGTGCAGTACAAGATTTTTTCAATAATTGTACTTAAAACTCTTTAATTTTTTTTTTTAATTTTCTAATAAGTTACGACATTAATTATTCATTCAGTTGGCAATAGTTGGATTTCTCTAAACAACCAGCAATTGTTTTTGTTTATTTTCTGTTAGTTGCTATGGAGTTGCTCGACGACAAAGTGTTTACCCAGCGGTAAAGTAAACACTTTACTGTTGAGGTGGATAAAGTGCTGCTTTACCATCAACAGTTGAGAAACGCTATCGCAAACGAGTTGATATTAATGATATTTTTGTTTCTTTTTTTTTCTAGACGAAGCATTTGGATATTATAGTAAAGCTGATATTGTTGTTTGTACAGCTGGACGTTTAGTTTTCCATTTGAAAATGACGAAAGGTTTCAATTTACAAAATTTAGAATTTCTAATTATTGATGAGGCTGATCGTGTATTAGAAACTGTACAAAACGATTGGTTATATCATTTAGAAAAACATATCGATTGTGATGAGGATGATCAATTATCGGGAAAAATTTTGAATTTAATTACATTAAATAAACGACGACCACCACAGAAACTATTATTTTCAGCAACACTAACATCAGATCCTGAAAAATTAGAGAAATTATCATTATTTCAACCGAAATTATTTACAGTTGATAATGCCGATAATAATTACAATGGTTATGATGATGATAAAATGGAAACAATTGTTGGAAAATATACAACACCGAAAGAATTAAAAGAAAAATATATTATTTGTACGAAAGAATTGAAACCTTTGGCTTTATATAAATTTATTGAATCTGAACAATTAACAAAAACGTTAATTTTTACACATTCAATTGAAACTACGCATCGTTTAACAATTCTATTGCGATCATTATTTAAAAATAATAAAAATATCAAAGAGATTTCATCGAATTTAAAAGCGCAAAATCGTAATGAACTCATTGAACAATTCACAGAAGGCAAAATTGATATGTAATTGAATTTATTTCGATAAACAAAACCTGTATAATTATTAATAATTAATTTTTAGCCTAATATGTACAGATTCTTTAGCCCGTGGTATCGATCTACCTGGTGTACAATGTGTAATCTCATATTCAACACCGAAATATGCCAAAACTTATATCCATCGATGTGGTCGTACAGCTAGAGCTGGTGAATACGGTTTGGCTATTACTTTATTACATCAAAAACAAGTACCACTTTTCGAAAATCTATTGAAACAACTTAAAAAAGATGGCATTGATAAGGTTTGATTTTTCTTTGCTTTTTGATTCTAAAGTAATTATATTTAAATTTTTTCTATTTTGTTAGATGGAAATTTCCGATGAAAGTTTGAAAGATTCAAATCATTTGTATAAAACAGCTCTAAATGATTTGAAGAAAACTATCAAATTTGAACAGAAACGGGATGTGAAGAAAGTAATTTCAATTAAAAAACGTAAAAGACTGGTTAAAATGAAAGACTAAAGAACGCCATAAAGTTATCTTTTTAATCCTGTTATGGTTGCAGAAATTGTAGCTGCGATTGTCTAAAAAATATTAAAATTTTCACAAAAGGCATCGTTTTTTCGTGAATTATTTACCCTCTTTGTTTTCCAATAATCATATCGTGTCATAAAATTTATCAGATGTATTATAAGTGAGGGAAAGAAATTAGAAGAATATAAAGAAAGGAGAGAAGCAGAGGAAGATATAAGGAGACGTGGAAAAAACGCAATAAATAAGAAGGGTAGGAACGAGAAATGAAGCAATAGGAAAGGAGAGAAGGAAACAAGTCCAAATAATATATTCTTTGAGAGAAAAGGAAGGAAGAGCAGAAATCAAAACGAAGCGAATGATGGAAGAAGAAAAGGGGACAAATAGCGAACGAGGTGAGAGAAGAAAATGGACTTTTGTAAACATGAAGATTAGGGTGACACAAAATAACTAACCTATCGAATTTATGGTCTCAAAAGGGCCTATATGTTGAAAAAATATTCTCCCATTGGGAAAAACTTTTAGCTCAATTTTAAAACGTTTCAGTGGCTATTTGAAATTTCCCGTTTAATTAATACGCAAAAAAAATCTCCATTAAAAATACTATAACTTTTGAACCGTTTGAAACAAAAATTTTATCCAGACATATTCTTGTAGGGCATTAAATTCTCTAAAAAAATGCTTCGGAGTTGATTTTTTTAAGTCATATACTTACAGGCTATGAAAGTTGATGAAAAATATTATTATTATCGATGCTAAAACAAAAAAGGCATAGTTTTGCTGTCATTTTAATCAATTTCCAATCTTTTATAAAATAATTTATAGCTGTAAGGACATTTAAAATATTGCCTACCCCCTTCAGAGCTGCAATTCGTAAAACCAATTTATAATTTTAGCAATTTTATTGCCTAAAGTGACAGCATAGATCCTCTTTTAGATTTTACTGTCCTTAAATCGGATGGATTAAGAGCTTAAAAACGCTCTCCATAGTCTTATCGTGAATATTTTCAAAAAAAAGAGAGTTCTGATGTCTGGTGAATGTATGTGTGTTTGTAGAGATCGTTTCAGATAACTCAGCCGCCTAAAGGCATAGCTTGAAGGCTTCGTTGTAAATAAAGAGAAAATAAGAGCGGTGACCGTGAAACGAGTCGTCCGTATCCCACGGAATTAGGATAATTTTATGGTTCATTTGTAATTTTCAATCAACACATAATCGATAATATTACCGTGTCAAATATAGTTAGGGCTATTTTGACGAACAACTAAATACAATATTATGATAATTAATATTAAACGGAAAGTATGGGGAATTCAATAGTTGTTTCTTTTATTCACTGTTGTCTTCATTTTGTTGATTAGATGTTGTGGTAATAGACCGCCACGACGATAATGACAGTGTATATTCCGGCTCTTAATTCTTTCTTTTTGTGTATCCAAACGTAATTTTTTCTGCCTTTCCATTCAGCTATAATGATAATTTTGTTATTTAACCAGAAAAGCCAAGTAATTTGGTGTGGTTTGATGGCTTCAAAATGACGGCGAACATCAAAGATCGAACAACTATCATTTGATATTTTCAATTTCACTTGCATTATGTAAAATATGGGGAAAATACGGTTATTATCCTCCAAAAGGCACACATACATGTGCGTATTAGCGTTTAAAATTGCTGCCACACGTTGTTGTCGGTGTCAGTCATTTTTTAGAACCTACACGCCTCAATGCCTACGTACCAAACGGATTTTCCATAAACGGTAAGGATGTAACATTAATTACAATTCTTTGTTATTGTTGCTTACATCGAATTATGAAAGTCGATATTTTCATTAAAAAGGCAAACATAAAGTAAACATTGAGGGTGTGCTTGTATTTTAATTAATTGTTCAGTGGCATGGAATCGTTATAAAACCCACCAACTAGAGCAAAAAAAAAGAAATTAAGTCGGCTTTAACGGAATTTTTATAGGCAACAACTTTCAATATTCACAGCTGGATATGAGATGAAAAATGAGGCATTGATTATTTTTCGTTTTGATATCCAGTTCACCGTATTTGGACAATTGATGTTACTACCAAATTGGACAAGGTATTTCACAATCTGAAACCTGAAAATAATTCATTTATCTTTATTAGATACTCTTTACACCTGGTTAGGTCATACGTTAAGGAAAAAAAAACATTCTAATCCCGTTATTTTTTCAATTGTCTTTTCAATTAGGCCGTGACACTTTTTATTATTGATTAATACGTCTGCAATGTCGCCTGAATAAATATTTAAGATGAAAGCTGAACGGAAAAAGGACAACTGTTTCGAAATAGCAGGCAACTGGTCCGATCGTAAATTGTAATGCGGGTTAGCTTAGACTGTATCAGAAAAATCGACTATTTTTTTTTTCAAAAAGCATCCTGAAAATATTGTTCAGGATGTCGAAAAAATGAGCCTGCGAAAATATCAGCTCTTAATTTTAATATTAACAGGTGCCTCATCGCGATTTTCCATTTGATTAACATGGGAAAAAGATTCTCTTCTACTTTGCAATTCTATAGCTCACGTTGGGAACAATATTTCGAAATGACTGAACCTCGCTCTTATACAAAACTTAACGTTCTACAAAAAAGGTCTCTTACAATTTTTTGATATATTTATTTTTTCAAAAGTTATTGAAGGTTAATTGTAAATTTTTACATTTTTCCAGTTTTTTGACGCAACCATCAACTTTATAGGAAAATTTTTTGGAACATTTTTGTAGAACATTTTATTCTCTATAACTTATCTCTATAAAAGTTTTTGAGAGTTTTTACAGGTCGCAAGTTATTTGCAATGAACTGTTTTGTTTTTATTCTAGTAATTTCTAGTAATATTTTCACATTGATAACTATTCAATACTGTGAGTGAAATAACTTACGACCTGTAATGAATATCAAAAACTTTTATCAAGATAAGTTATAGAGAATAAAGTCCTCCTCAAAAAATGTTCTATAAAATTTTCTCATAAAGTTGATGGTTCTGTCGAAGAACTGGAAAAAAATTACCATTAATCCAACTTTAACCTTGAATAACTTTTGAAGGACTAAATATATAAAAAAATTGTAAGAGTCCCTTTTTGTAGAGCGTTAAATTTTGTATTATTGTGTATTTTAGTCATTCCGAAATATTGTTCCCAACGTGAGCTATCAAATTCCAAAGTGCAAGAGAATCTTTTTCCCATGTTAATCAAATGGAAAATGGGAAATCGCGATGAGACACCTGTTAATATTAAAATTAAGAACTGATGTTTTCACAGGCCCATTTTTTAGACATCCTGAACAGTATTTGCAGGGTGCTTTAAAAAAAAGTAGTCGATATAAAAAATTTCATTGTCAAAAAAATTGTCGATTTTTCTGATATATGTAGTCTAGCTATACTAAAAAGTGGGATGCGGCATCAAAAACCGTCTATAGGAAAGAAGGGGGGATTTGTTGTTGGGGTACTCTTTGGAATTGCTTCAGTGTGGAAAATGTGATTACTGGTTGAAAGCCGAAACGTTCAGGACTCGTAGATCGTTAAAAACGTGCAGTTTTTGGAAAATTCTCTCATTGTCAATCAAAATTTGTCTTTATTTTGAATATACAAAAAGTGACAACCCTACAATTTAATTCTGCCTAGGACCTGGAATTTACCAAATCTACCCTTGGAACTTTCTAATTGCCTCCTTAATCCAATCATTTCATCCGCCTGTTATTCGGGTATTCGTATTTTTATTTACCAAAGACATTTTTAATATTTCCCACATTTTTTTTTTTTGGTGTTTGTGCAGTTTATCTTTTTGAACGGTGCCCCATACGAGAGGTCAATTTTTAAAGTGTTTTGAATTGTTTGCCAACTCTAGCATAGTCTCGTCGATAGTGTAGGTCTTTATGCTTAGATTAGAGATGGATCGATCCGGAACGATTCCGTCAAAGGAACGCAACTTTGTAGTAAAGTTTCTGAAAAGTTTTCCAAGTTCCATTAAAAAATAAGGAAATTTGATAATAGTCAAGGCGCATTTGGATGACCGTACAGTGACGATTATAATATGTACATACAGCCGGATGTTGAGATGAAGACAAACAAAGCAATAAAGGAAAATTAAATAAAGGATTAAGGACATATGAGACGTGACGAAAACAAATCGTTTTAAGATACACTCATATCGGTATACGTTTCCTTATATTTTTTGTCTCTTATATTTCCTCTGTCAATCTCCAAATCTTTCAAATTATGAGTTAAGAAAGTAAACAGCAGATGTTCAACTTTTGCTTCAATAATATAATAATAATAGTAATAATAACCGAAGAAAACTAGTGACCCCACACACATACGTTTTTTTTTGGTCTACTTCTTTCTGCTCCTTTTTACACACGAAATTAAATTGAAAAGAGAATAAATAATTAATATAAATCCTTTCAAGAATGTTGTAAAGTATTAATACTGGTTGTAGATTACAAATGAAGACATCACCATCATCAAGACAGGTGGTTAAGGCCCGAGGCAGGGCTAGTCGCTCACCACCATCACGGCCAATGATATAATCATTGTTGTCGATTTAATTAGGTAAAAACATGCAAAACATTATCCCAAAAAGTTGGTTGTTTTAAATTTAATAATAATAACAACAACAACAACAACAACCCACGATCAGTCCTATTTTTGAAAGAAATCGAAATTGTGTAGGTGGCTAATTCATGTTTGACACGTGGTTTATTATCGAGACGTGTTCGACAATAACTGTTAACTTTCCAATGATCATTTGTTTCGGAGATGATGGCGTTGTTTGTATTTTTCCAACAAATCAACAAATAAAAAAGAAAGAACAGTGGCGTCACTACTAGTACTACTTAAAATTTCCATTAGTTGTTTGTTTCTATGCAGCAAGTGTGCCCGGAAAACAAAAGATCAGATCTGGCCAATTTTTAGCTTTGATCATATATAGTTATACACAATCTTTTTTCATCGACAATGAAAAAAAAGGTCAGGTGAAAATAGTATATTAAAAAACAAGTGTCAGAAGTCGACAATTATTGCACGAATTTCTAAAGGACGAGTGCAATATACGAATTCTGACACGAGTTTTTTTGTTCTATTTTTTCTATATTGCCTATTTTGTGCCCTTTTTTATAAAAAAATTTGCGAGTTTTGAAATTTAGGGATTATGGTGGGAGTTGGTTCAATTGTTTTATTTTTCACTCTTAGTCAATTGTTTTTTTTGACATATTGCTTATTTAACAATGAGTGAAGAATTTTCATGTACTCCACCTGAAATGAGGGATATTGCTGAAAATGCAGGAAGCAATTTACTACCCGATAAATCCAAAGGTCAGTACGAAAAAGGTATATTAAGTATTTTGTTTTAATGAATTTTGACGGTTGTCAAAAACAATGAAATCGTTACCAACCTTAAGGAAAAAAAATACTTCATTTTCCATTTTTGTCCAGTGTATCGAAATGAACTCATTTCTATATACTGGCAAGTTTAAAAATAACGCTATTATTGACGCAAAATAGAAAAAAGATTTTGTCTAATTACGTATAACTACATATGATCAGAGCTAAAAATTTACCAGATCTGATCCTTTTTTTCCTGGGTGGACAACTTTTGTATGCGGAAGATCTAGTTTTGATCATCAAAATTGTGTAGCCATCGACTTGTTGTACGTTGAAACGTATATCGAGGCAACAGACATTGCCCAATTGCGCGAAAAGGAATGTACAAAAGACGTAAAAATAGCCAGTGAAACGATAGCAGAATTTGACTCGATCCGATTGCCTAGTATCGTATTTAGAGTCATTAATTGGCCTTTATTTAATACTTGCTTACTTTATAAACACAGAGGCACACAATGTAAAACCGTCTGTCACGCTCTGCAAGTGTGCCTAAAGGTTTGAATGATGTTCAAGACAGGTTATAATTAAAACAAGGTACCAGATGCAAATTGAGTTAAATAAAGACATCGATGGATGTCGACCAAAATTGGCTTGGCCATCGACTTGTTAATAACTTCTGCTGTATAGGATGAGAGTTGGCGAAATGTGGTGGAAGGCATTTCGAACTAAGGGTACCAAATTTGGAACTTTTTTCGCATTTGCGCAAGCTTAGAATCCTCGGTAATTCTCCCCAAGTCAAAAACGACACCACAGCCAAGAGACCTCGTTCTCGAGCATATTTGCTAACAATCATCAACAAGGTTGCGCCTCTAGCATGGCAGCTGCTTTACGTCACTACTATCAGCAAATTGCTTGAATTATCATAATAACTATGTCAAGTCAGTCATTCAGTATCAGCATTGAAATGAGGCATTAAAACGCCGATTATAATTATATTCTTGCCTGTCAAAAAAAAAGAAACAATGCTATCCAAAAATATGGAAGAAAGGGAAAAAAGGACTATTAACGTGTATTAGGTTTTCCATGACAGAACATTAGCGTTATCTTTTCATCTTTTATGCTTAAATTTGACTTTTCCCTCAATTTGGAAAAAATGCTTTCTCTTATCATAATCGTAGAAGGACCAGATGATAACAGGAATTATCGCACTGAAATTGTAATTGCTAAAGAACAGCAACGACAACCATAATAATGCTTCATAGATTGATTTCGATTAAAGTTTAATGGGAGGACACGTGTCGTTTGTAAGGAAATTGACCGATTGATTTGAATTGATCTGAAAACAAACATATTAAATGTGTTTATATGATTACACTTGCTGTTTTGAAAATTCAACAATTGAGGTCTCTAGTCAAATGAGGTACATTGAGAGAGAGAGAGAGAAAGATAGGTAGTATTAGTGCAATTAGTGTCCAACTGATGTGTGGCGACATGGCCAATTAACTATATAAAACTGTATAGTAAAGCTCGCAATCGAAGGTCGCCCACCATTCCAAGGTCTTTTTGTGAAAGCTCACCACACCGTGCAAAGCATGCGCTTTTCGTTCTATTTAATCACTACTACAACTCCTACTACCATTTTACGCAAACATTCATTCTTGAGCATTGATTATTGTAATCCCATAGTTACTATCAATATAGATAAGAGTTTATTGAATCAAGTTGAAGAAGATAGTGTCGGATTGTTGTTTGTGTTTATTTTTATTTTATTTTTTTGAATATTTATTTGTTTGTTTGATTATCATATTTGCAAGATTCATTTAATATGTATGTAGTATTTGTAAGAGAAGATAGTGGTTGGTTCGGGTGTAAAGGAGAGCGCCCCGCGGGCCCGAGGGCTACAATCTTGGGTGGTCCACGGTGTGGCCGGCAACGTGTGTGGCGCTCACCGATTGCCCCGCTATACCCCACCACACTTTCCACTATAATACTATAGACACACACATACACACACACACACCCGAACACACAACAACGGGATACTCCTATCCTGGGTCTTTTTGTCGTTTGACAATGACGACGATTGCTGATGATGCCATGTGGCCCCATCATCATCATCATCATCATCATCATCACAACACCAACAATCAAAAATGCTGATGATAGGAATCATAATTTTAGCGAATCTGATGTTGCCGAAGAGGAATGCAATCAATCAGTGCAATCAAATCGAACGAGAAGAAAGGGAAATAAAAACACGAAACCAGTAGCCCCCGCATGGTTTATTTGGGATGAAGAATTGGATAATTTGTTGCTGTTGTTGATGTTTTTTTTTCTCTTCTAAGAGGGGAGATTTCCTGTTATAGATCGTCCATATGTTGTTTCAACTTGTTCATCCTGTAAAGTTTTAAATTTTTCTGTGTGTTGTTGTGCATAATGCGGGGTTTAATTGGGCACAGACCACCATCAATGTTCCATTCATTTTTCTACTGATTAAAATACGTTCAACATAAATCAATTTGTAACACTGATACATATTTATGTGTAATTTATACTACTTTTTATTCAAAAAAATTCTCGTTTATATTGTATTTCAACAATTCTTTGATAGATTTGTACATTGTCTATTTAGCTGGCTACGGGCCGGTTCAAATTTCCACCACACAAAAAAAGGCTTACAATCAATCACTAACACAGTATAAATAAACTATACATAATAATCTCTAACAAAATTTATACAAAAAGAAAAAAAACAAATTGAACTTAAAAAATAAAAGATAAGCAAATCGGTGCGATATTTGAGCACATTACCAGTCTTTCGATTCATCTAGGAGCCATGAAATACAACACAAAAAGTGAGAAAAATAGTTGCCAGAAAATTACATATTTACAAAAGAACTGGCAACCATTTTTGATTGTGCTCAATTCTTTGCTTTTTAATTTACAATGTTGTCTTCAGAGAAGTGTGCTGGTCTGTATAAAGCAACTCAAACAATAATTTAAAGCAATATACAGCAACAAGCGCCTTCTTTGGTTTCTTTTTGTTTCAATCTGAAATAATTATCCCTGACAATTTTAAGGTAATTCATGTGTGTGTCGTGGATTTCTATCGGTTAGGAACTATAAAACAAATTTCGCCCCATCTCCCCCCAGATTCGGAGTGGTTTGCCAAAAGAATTCGTTGAATCTCTTCCGTGTACACCTCAAGCTTTGGTCAGGTTCGTTGATGTTTTGTTCTACTTTTCTTATGTATAAATAAATACTGCTAATACGAGGTAGATTAGAAAATTGTTTAAAAAAAAGACAGTCTGTTATCATCACGTGATTAGAGTAATGATTGTTGTTAAAAATAGAAATATTGTTGTTGTTAATGTACAACCACCAGCACTTTGTTGGCGATTATCCGTTGGTATTATATTTGGTGAAATTGTTGTTGGCATCTTTGTTGTTGTTGTTGTTGTTATTGGTATTGTTATCGGTGTATGACCATTGCGTCCACCAATAAATTTCGATGTTGTATTCTGTCGATGGCGTGCCCGTTTATTATGGAAACATAATTTCTCCATATTCCTTTGTATACCTAAACAATCGTAATCTTCCAAACCGTCACATTTGCACATTGTTAATTTGATTGCTTTATCTTGACGACGTAATATCGATATCGAATTATTACAGCGCGGTGTACATTTTTTACCATGAAACATTGCACGACAATAATGATTATAATAATCTAATGCTGTTGAACATAATGCATCCGCACTGCATATCCATTGTGCCACACGACACGACACGATTGGTTCATTCATCAATTTCATTACTTGTGGACGACAGATTTCCGTACGGCGTTTTTGGTCGCGACAATAATCATCACTGCATTCACACTGAAATTAGAAATCAATAAATCAATGAGTTGTGCCAGTACAACAGCGAAAATGAGTCAAGAGCAGCAATAGTGATTGAGTCGCCTTCAAGAAAACATATTTCTCTTGTAGCAGGTAGTTTTGCAACTGCAAGCTCCACAAATCTAATTTGGGAGACAACACAACACTCAATCATTACTGGCCTTCTGTGTATTGTTACTGTATCTGTGCCGAATTGTATTACTTTCACTCTAATCTCTTAAGTAGTTGGGCTAACTTTAGGCCTTTGTATAGTGCTGTTTTAAGGCAAACGTTAGCGCTAGTGACTGCAGACGCCGTGAAACAATTGTAGAATTTTTCTAGATCTGACTGCCCAGTATCGCATTTTATCTTATAGTTGGTCTACATTCATGAAAAAATTAAGAGACACACCGCGGCCGGCAAGGGTCCTTCCAGCACTGTAGTTTGAAATTAATCGAGCGAATTTTAATGGTTTGCTGTACATTTAATTAACGGTAAATGAATAAATCCACTTATTATGTTAAATATTTATATTGGGCTTAAAAACTGGTTTGTCATTATTGATAAATTATAGAGATTTATATATGATAATTATTACAAATAATCATTTACGGTTTGTTTGTTTTTGTTTGTTTACAAGTGAAGTAATAACAGATAATGGGATTTCAATTGGTAATTACATTTTATCTAATCAAGCAATTTAGACCGGTTAATTCATTATTCATCAGTTGTTTGTGATATGATTGATAATTAAATGATCTTTGATGACTTTTGAATGAATTATTTATCTCTCTTTCCAATTAATGTTGAAATTTTTGCTTAAACAACTTTTGTATACTATTTAAAGTGATCCATTTATCATTCAAGAAACATTCAATAATTGCAGCAGCGATTGCTGGTAAATTAAGTTATAACAGTAATGAAGAAACTAGTTTTGTTTTTTTAGTCTTATTATTCTTATTTATTCAAGTAATTTAATCCCTAGTTTGCTAAAAAATGGTTCAATATATTTAACTAAACGCAAAAAAAAAAAAGAACAAAGACTCTATATTTATTCAATGCTTCGCTTCGTTTTGAGAAGAATAAATATTTCAAAATAATTCATAATGCGCCACATCATTGTTATTTTTATTAAATACAGCATTGGGAGGCGATTCAAAGAGGTAGACAATTCAAAAATATAAAAAACAAAATATAACAATGTTGAGGATTAGTTTAATTGTATCAATTGAAACAAGAATAGATGAAAGAGAATGAGGAAGAGAAACGCAAATTAAATTAGTTATCCTGAACTTGTATCATTTTTTTCCAACGCGCATGGGTCGCCTTCTAATTGCGTTCTAATTTTTGTAAGTATTATAATTGTAAGTAATAAAATTTCTTTTACCCAATTCAATCTCTTTATAAATGAGCCACAATTTGTGGTGATTTAACTTTGAAAGAAGATCCGTTTCCTTTGAAAATAATTGAATGGAAGTCTATCAGTGATTATGATTATAGTTGATACAGTAACTTAAACGATTAACTTCAAAACTAGCAGTTTCGTTAATGAAAAATCGTGTAGATACTGATAACAGCATGATAAATTGGGAATTTAAGAAGAATAATTTTCATTTCTTGTGTATCACTTTAAGCAAGCACAAATCATTTAAAATTGTGGTTGAATAAAACGACTAGTGAAACATGCTGTTTTCAAGTTTTGCAAAGTCGATATAATTATTTCTAATTATTGCATTTTTTTGGAATCTATGTGACGTTAAAACTGTTCTCTTAAGTCACTGCTTGAACTATATTTTTGAAGCCATTATTCGATGATAAATTATTTGGATTTTTCATAAGTAATGGGCTGATATCAGCTCCAAGATGGAGCAAGGCTCCTGATAAATTCGTATAGAGCACATTGGCCACAGCCGTTGTACCTGCATAGTATTTTCTTGTGAAACGTTTTTCTTTACAAATAGAGTCCGAACGTAGAGAAGCAGTGGAACAGTTGAACTGCTACCGTGACGTTACCGCGAAAAAACACGTGTCTAGTTGTACCGAATTTCTGTGAAATTCTGGCAGCTCTCTCTCACTCTTTAAAAAGCGGCTCGTCAGGGACAATAAACTGATGATTCTCCCATAGCAAATTTTAAAAAACAATAATTTTTGACAAAAATAAATTTTAAAAAACTTTAAAATTATGAACACATTTTTGTCGATTTGTTCTACGTGTCTTTTCTTATAAATTTATGTAAATACATTAGGGTGAGCCTAAATGACTAACCTATTGAATTTATGCTCTCAAAAGGGCCTATTTGTTGAAAAAATTCTCCCATTGAGAAAAATTTTCAGCTCAATTTTGAAAGGTGTCGGTGGCCATTTGAATTAAAAATGCTATAACTTTTGAGCCGTTTAAAATAAAAATTTTATGCAGACACATTCTCTAAAAGATGCTTTAGAGTTGATTTTTTTAACCCCAAAAATTCATATACTTACGGGCTTTGAAATTTGATGAAAAACAGATATGTTTAGTTTAAAGTTATTATGGAAATTTTCATTAAAAATGCTATAACTTTTGAACCGTTTGAGATAAAAATGTTATCCAGGCATATTCTTTTAGGACATTAAATTCTATAAAAAAATACCTTGAGTGATTGTTTTAACTAAAAATTATTACTTACGGGTTATGAAATTTGAAAAAAACATCTATTTTTCATCATAAAAATTTGTCTCAATGGGAGAATTTTTTTCCCAACATATTGGCCCTTTTGAGGCCATAAAGGCTAGGTTAGTCGTTTTGGCTCACGCTAAAATACATGCATTAAAATTAAACTACGCCAATGATGCATCTCAAGCGTTGTAAATCTTGCCAAATGACCTTTAAACCGCCCTTTATCAATCATAAGGTTATACTTTTTGGATTTACTTCGGTGTTTAAGAAACCGAATCAATTTCTAGTATAAAGCGAAATTTATGGAAATGCCAAAACCACCCCCAAATGTTCATCGACAAACAACCCCCCATCTAGGAATTGGCTAGATGTGTGGTATAACATGACAAGATAGATCCTAGTGTTTTTGATAGAGGTCGAGCGACGCCTATTTTGGGGTGGTTTTTATCTTTTTCACTATTCCATACACCATTTTTGTTTAAATTCAATCAACCCAAGAACACTAACTCACCAAAGTCTGCCAATTATTGTGAGGATATTTTTTTTCAGATCTTGTTACGCGTACGTGTAAAATCTTCTTTTTATTAGGAAATTTGCCTCTTACAGTTCATCCAAAAATAACAATTAGTGGAAATTTAAGATTGGAACGCGTTCAGAAGTAGAAAAACGAAAGGTGTGACCGGTAGTTGTTAAATACCAACTATTTTCGAATAATTGGCATTTGGCCAAAAACGGATTTTTAATCTTCAACTGATAATGTTAAATACCAACTATTACAGTTTTGTTTTTATTTATATTTTTAATCTTTTGATAATAAAATAAAAAAGTCGGTCGTTATAGCTTTTTTTTCCAAGTCTCTAACTGTTATTTATAAATTTTTATTGTTCGTTAAAATCAACACATATGTGGATCATTTCTTTAATTTCTTTTTTCTGTTCGCTTTTTTGTTTTTATTTGAATGTTGGTTTTATTTATAAGATACTCACATTCATTAGGGCTTTGCCCTGTTCGGTTGATGTTAATGCAATCAATGAATGATGGCAAATCTCTGGACAATGGGTCGGCGGTGGTCCTTGCAATACACCCGAACAACCCACCACGTAATTCTGTAGGGCCATACCACAACCTACACGGTATGCACACTTTACACGGGCGTCTTCACATGGTATACTGTTAGTTACACCAACGAGCGCCGCTACTGTTATCATGACCCACCACATTCCTGTAGAATATTAAAATAGACAAAAAAACACAATTCTATATTAATAACAATAACGGCAACGAACGGGTTAAAGTGTACTATTTGTTTCAATAATTTATTAGAAGAGATATAAAATAGTATACTTGACTGCATTAGAGGTCAACAATAATAATGATAAACGTCTTTATGGGAGCGAATTTAAGGCGACAAACGAAACTCACCTGGTACGGTTTTTTAATCAAACTAAAAATTTGCACATAGCTCAGTGTGCCTATTATAATTATATCTAACGAATTTCAAATGATTAGAAAAGTGAAATATTAAGCAAAAGGATACGTGACCATAAACATGTCGCTTATTTGTATTTGCTTTTTAATTAATTTGATTTCGTTGAAAAGTTGTGCATTTTATCGAAACACTTATGACATAAGTAGTAGATTGCAATTGCCACATATCTTTACGAATTAATGCCAATTATACGTTTTGTTTATTTTAAAATTGCATCGACACTTCCGATTCTTATCATTTTTTCCGTACAAAAAAAAACAAAATTGTCCCATAAATCATCTCCAAGGTGCGACACTGATTTATTGCATTTGTAGAGATTTCGAAAACTACTTTAAGCTGCCCTAATTACGCACATAGTCCAACTGTCGCTATATCTCTGACATAATTATTTTTATTTAGAAATCAGGTAGACAACAACTTTCTAAATTGGTTCGAGTTTCTCGACAAATCGACACGAAACGTTCGTAAACCCTCCGATAATTTACCCCGACGTAGTCCAATTAAATCCCAATTTTTGACAATATGTGGACGAATCCGACAACTTCCTGTTAAGCTTAATTACGAGAACTAATTAAGACTGTGTTGGATCGTTCTCCAGTTAAATCCGACCGTAAATTTCCCTCTGTGTCTTCAACACACCAAAACATCTGTCAGTGTTTTTATGAATCGTTCCTTTGAAGGAATCTTTTCGTTTTGGGCCATTTTTGAAATCGTCTAGAAACAGATCGATCTTGTGCAATAGGATTCCAAGTAAATTGAGTTATTAGCTATGCTTCCTTTAATGGTAGAAGCATTATAAACAAAACGTAATGTTCCATTGATATGGAAAAGAATGGCAAGGCACGATAAAAAATAATCACGAGTAAATAGTATCGTGAGCTGAATTTTAATTAAAACTTTTACAAAATACAAAATAGAACCGTTTGGTATTTGTTGTTGAATTTCACCTTCGAACAATTTGAAAAATCGGATCTTTTAAGGTCAAAACTGTTAACAAACGGAAATCTCTATTTTATTTCGGTGCGTTTTCACGAGAGCGGAAATGGAAAAAAGCTCAGAAACATGTGTCGTTTCAAATTAGACACTCACCTTTGAGTTGTGATCAGGAATCCTGGTCACATGGCTTGGAACGCAACAAATCACTCGTATCACTAGAATTCAATCAAACATCACATTCACTGTTGATATTTTGGCGATTTGTATTTTTTTGTATATAAATCGATGTTCTGCTGAACTTGAGCGACAATGAACCACAATACAGGTCTTACCTCGGCGGCACCGAACGCGCTTTTGAAAGCCTCGAATTAAGTTGTGTTAGAAAGAGTCTGACAGGCGGAGTGGGTATGTATAGTTTGTCGGTGTGTGCGTGTATACCTGGAGTCGCTTCGACCTCCTCTCGTCTTCACAAAAATCTCTCCATCTCTAGTTGAAGAGATAGAAGAATCGTCCAGCAGCTGTCCCTGTTAGTTTCGGTATCCTAGCCATCTTTACGATGTGTTATGCTCTTCTTGTCTTGCCCACAAGTTTGTCGTGTTGTTGTTCCATCTTTTTCCAATACTAGCCGATTGTTGTTGTTCTTGTTGTTACATAGTTGCCAGATGGGGGATGCTTTATTATTATGTATACAATCTAGGATGTGAGTGCGTGTGTACCTACAGTGGACCAGAAAAGGAGCGCTGACCTTTCAAATTACACTTGTTTGATGTGGTTCTTAGGTTCATTTCGTTTTCGGTCGTCGTCATTTTAAAAGCACGTCGCTGATGATGATGATGATGATGATGAAGAAGGGTAAAGAGGCAATACAAAGAGCACTGATTGGATTATCGGTGGAATATTAAATGGGCCGTAAATTTACCCAGAGTTAGTTTCGTATTTCGTTGTCAATTCAGGAAGGCGTTCACAAATATTCCACTGATTATCCCGCATTAAAACTGGGGACAATTAAAATAGAAAAGACGAGAGCCAACTGTGCTATACAGTTTTTATATTAATGTTAATTAAGTATTTATTATTAGAGGTTTATCGTTATTGTTGTTGTGGGCAATTAGAAAGCTTCAATCAAGAAACATTTGGCCCACTGCAGCTGCATCATTATTCAGCTCTTTCTGATTTTGTCTCTCTTTAACTGACCCTCCAAACTACCTACGGAATATAAACGAGGATTTATAGAAAAAAATAACACTTATAAACTACAAAAAAAAATGTATAACAGAAGCATCTCTAGTTCTAATCCCACATATGACACTCTAAAATTCCATAATTTTCGAGTAAAATTTTGGTAATAACTAAAAATGATAATTTGTTTATTTTTAGATTATTTATTTGCTGCTGTTGTGTTGTTGTTAACATATTAACCTCTTGAAAGTTGATTGTATTGTTTGCATAGTAAAGTCGGTAGTAGATTTGTTTTAACATCTACACTTTAAAAGGCAAACAAACCTGAAAAATTTGTTGAAATTGTTTGTGTGATAGATGTGGAGATGATACCGCACCAGTTCAATATTGACTTTTCGTATTTGTTAAACTACACAAAACGAGTCGGTGATAATGACTTCATTAAGACTATCAGTTAATCCGAGGACAATAATTATCGGTTACGACTCGGCACATTTCTATGTAATAACAATTAATAATGTAGGGCATCAAGTGATAATTAATGGAGTTTACATTGCAGCAGACGTAGCCAGAATTCTCGCAATATGTGGGTAGAAGCATCGAATACAACACTAATTCACAGACACACCCAGCAACCATTTATCGCTTTTTTCGTAATTATATTTTTCAAGTACACAAATGATAGTGTAATGGAGACAACAATGATGTTGTAATGAATGTCTACAATGGTAATGAGGCTGTGTTTATGAGAATCGATCATTATAAAAACGATAACAATAGAATTTTTTATTGTTGAGGAACACGTTATTTGTTAATAGCTTTAAATTAGAATGCCTTCAGAGTTAAATGGTGTAATTACGAAATCCAGCAAGACTCGATCTGTTGTGTCTTTCAAGTCGATGTTAATTAGAAAAAAGATTTAAAACATTTACAAGTCGTCGCTAAATAGTTCAATAATTTTTAAAAATAATTATGCCAGTGTACTCCTCTATTATTATTCGCTGTTGCGAGAAACACCAAAAAAATTAAGACTTACTGGCGCGTGTTGACTGTAAACAACAACAACACTAACATCCCAAGAAGAAGAAGAAGAACGACAGAAGAATTCTTGGAGCTAGTTCTTTATTTCCTATGCTAGCTTGGGAAAAGAGTGAGAACCGCCTTATAAATAAAGACATTATCTCGAACGCTTTAAGTGCTCGTTTATAGGCAAGACGTGAGGCGTTTCTATATGTATATATATAGTATATAGATTTTTTTTTGTTTCACCTTTCTTTCCACCTCATTTAAATAAAACGTTAACGTACAGTTGATACACAAGTTTTCGCACCCAAGGCTTTCTCTATATAAAGAAGGAGATGATAGGTGAAAACAACGAGGCAAGATGAAATAAAGTGGTTCAAGTGCAACGAACCACAAACGACACTTTGGTTTAGATTTAAAATTGTGCCGTGAAATTCCATCAACAATGTTTTTCGATAAAAACACGCTTTTTTGGGATTACAAAAAAAAGGAGCAATTTGTTGAAATTTCAACAAATCATCCGTATTTTTTTTTTGAATAAATTCCACCAGTGCTACTCAAAATTATTCAAAATTAATCAATTTTGAAAGCTTCAACCTTATTTACATTTATAACACGCTGCACGATAAATCATCTGTAAAAATACTCGGCGTGTAGTGAAAGATTTAAGATTATTGCTTGTTTTATTTGGCAGTCCGGTTGAATTTTGAATCGGAAATTTGCACTTTTGCCAATTTGATAGGTGTGTTCCGATCTGTCTAAATGTAAATGGACGGACTAAATATTCTAATCCTTGTATGTAGGGCATCAAGCGATAATTCTTTTTCTAATCAATGGGCCCAAATATTTTTATCCAAGTAAAAGAGCGAATTTTTTAATCAACTGCATTACAACGCCAACCGATTGTTCTGAAGTATTTCTATTTTATTTAGTATCTAGAATATTGAAGTAATAAAATCGTATGACTTTATCCAATTTCTATATCATTTATGTAGGGCATCAAACCGTCGATCTTAGGTTCTTTGCAACTTAAATTATTTTGTTTCATATAGGGTTAACCATTTAGTGGTTATATATATTTATTTTAATTTATAAATGAAACAGTAAAAAATAAAAGGAGTTGCATTCTAAATCAAACGTCGATTAGTTGAGCCAAGAATCAGTTGTTCTAATTAATTACCACTTGATGCCCCACATAATTGACTGCATAAAAGAAGGATTTAAATTGTTAATCAAATATCACAAGAATGTCATATTGTAGGTAAACAGATTGCTTGTATTTTATTTAAAAGTTCCCCAATTTTGTAAATTTATGTTTCTCCTTCTTTATTTAATTAAATTGTCATATTAGCTATTATTGTGTAGGGCATCAAGCGATGATTGATTGAAAGCAACAATAATCATCATGGTACAAATTACGATTTTACATTGGGTCTGAATGGTGAGAACGAATTAAATAAAACAATATTAACTGTAATACTTTGAGCGTATATAATTTTCTCTTTTATAAACTTCATTTCCTAGAACGTGTTTCGATCGTCAATTTTTATATGATTTTCTATACGAATCAAACAATAAAATTAAAAACAAATTTATTTATATTGAATTCATGTAACGCCCCATTAATTATTATAAAATTAAAATATAAAATTTCAATTGTTATTTATAGTTATGGTCAATTTCAATTGGAAAATTTATTGTCTATCATTTATTATGTTTTGCAATAACATATCTCATTACATAATTACACGATTCTTTTGTTTTTTCTTGTTGCTATTGTACAAAGGAAAGAAAGAAGAAAAAAACAACAAACAAGATCATCAATTCAAATCACAAATGTTTATCTTTTGATTAGAATTCCTTCATGATGAATAATAATTAGTTAACAATGCCTTTTAAATGCACCATCCACATCCGTTGAATCATTATGGAAGAAATAGGCATCGCAGTATGTGACTGTGTAACATTTCTACGCTTATAAATTACGTTTTGGTTTCCAGTACAGGTGCATACAGTTTTGATGGTGTTGTTTTAACCACAGAACAGCCTTCAAAATGTATATGCGTGCATTGTAAACGCACTGATGTATCAAATTAGATTTAATCACGTGCCATCATGTCAGCATTTAATTATTTCGTTGTACAGTTGCATAGCTGACAGGTTTAAGGAGAAGATGGCTGTCAAAAATTGGATGGGTTTTCGATGCCCCGATTTGGTCAAGTCGGATTCGTTTCAGTATACACAGTTCAGAAGATTAATTGATTAACTTCTATTGACTGTTAAGCAATCTGGACCTTGATGATTGAATGATAAACGAAATTAATGAGCCAAAAATAGATTGTTAACAGCAAATGGTAGCGTCGATGAAATCTCATAAATTAGAACAGAGTTTCTATTTTCCCATTTAAAGGCTTCAATCAGCTACAACAATAACGGCTTTATTTTTAATTATTCTTGATCAATCAACCGATCTACTTTTTAAATTACTCGATCATCAGAATTCGGATCATTTAAATGGAAAAATATCGGATGGTTGAAGATAAAAATAAACATACGAGGCCACAAAAAAAATGTTTGAAAAGATCAAACAGGCCGCTACAGTTTAATTGAGCCATAACTCGTGTCAGGAGAACTCTGTTTTTTTCTTCGTTCCTGCGTTCTGTTATTTTATTTTTCCTGTTGGACAAATAGCGTTTTAACAATAACAGAAGTGGTGATAGTATAAGGAGAGAAAAAAAAAGAATCTAGAGATTTTCGGGTGGATGTCCAAAGAGGAAATGTAACACAATGGACATTGTTATTGTTGACAGACGACATAATGACATCGGCCAGGTGTGGACAAACCTTGTATGGTCAGAATAATACGAAATTAATCGATTCGTCGTATTAATAATTATTAATTGTTCAAAATCTACGACGAATATTGATGAATTTATATCTTTCTTCTTTTCTTCTTCTTTTCTTCTTCTTTCTCTTCTTCTTCTTTCTTTCTTCTTTCTTCTCTTCTTTTCTTCTTTCTTCTTCTTCTTCTTTCTTCTTCTCTTTTCTTTCTTCTTTCTTCTTTTCTTTCTTCTTTCTTTTCTTTCTCTTTCTTCTTCTTCTTTCTTCTTCTCTTCTTTCTTCTTTCTTTCTTCTTCTTTCTCTTTTCTTCTTCTTCTTCTTTTCTTTCTTCTTTCTCTCTTCTCTTCTTCTTCTTCTTTCTTTTCTTCTTCTTTCTTCTTCTTCTTCTTTCTTCTTCTTTCTTTCTTCTTCTTTTCTCTTCTTCTTCTTTCTTTCTTTCTTCTTCTTCTTTTCTTCTTTCTTCTTTCTTTCTTCTTCTTCTTCTCTTTCTTCTTTCTTCTCTTCTTTCTTCTTTCTTCTTCTTCTTTCTTTCTTCTTCTTTCTTTTCTTCTTCTTCTCTCTTCTTTCTTCTTCTTTCTTCTTCTTCTTTCTTCTTCTCTTCTTCTTCTTCTTTCTTTTCTCTTTTCTTTCTTTTCTTCTTCTTCTTCTTTCTCTTTCTTCTTCTCTTCTTCTTTTCTTCTCTTCTTTCTTCTTCTTCTTCTTTCTTCTTCTCTTTCTTCTTCTCTTCTTCTTCTTCTTTCTCTCTTCTTTTCTTCTTCTTCTCTTCTTTCTTCTTTCTTCTTCTTTCTTCTTCTTTCTTCTTCTTCTCTTCTTTTCTTCTTTCTTCTTTCTTTTCTTCTTTCTTCTCTTTTCTTCTTCTTTTCTTCTCTTCTTCTTTCTCTTCTTTCTTCTTCTTCTTTCTTCTTCTCTTCTTTCTTCTTTTCTTCTTCTCTTCTTCTTTCTTTTCTTCTTTCTTCTTTCTTTCTTCTTCTTTTTCTCTTCTTTTCTTCTTTTCTCTTCTTCTTTCTCTTCTTTCTTCTCTTCTTTCTTCTTCTTCTTCTCTTTCTTTCTTCTTTCTTCTTCTCTTTTCTTCTTTTCTTCTTCTTTCTTCTTTCTTTCTTCTTCTTCTTCTTTCTTTCTTCTCTTTTTCTTTCTCTTCTTTCTTCTTCTTTCTTTCTTCTTCTTCTTTCTTCTCTTTTTCTTTTCTTTCTTCTTTCTTCTTTCTTCTTCTTTCTCTTCTTTCTTTTCTCTTCTTTTCTTTCTCTTCTTTCTTCTTTTCTCTCTTCTTCTTTCTTCTTCTCTTCTTCTTTCTCTTTTCTTTTCTTCTTCTCTTCTTTCTTCTTCTTTCTCTTCTTCTTTTCTTCTTCTTCTTTCTTTCTTTTCTTCTCTTCTTCTTCTTTCTTCTCTTTCTTCTCTTTTCTTTCTTCTTCTTCTCTTCTTTCTTTCTTCTTCTTTCTTCTTCTTTCTCTTCTTCTTTTCTTCTTTCTTCTTTCTTTTCTTCTTCTTTCTTCTCTTCTTTCTTCTTTTCTTCTTCTTTCTTCTTCTTTCTTTCTTCTCTTTCTTCTTCTTCTTCTTCTTCTTCTTTTCTTTCTCTTCTTCTTTCTTCTTCTTTTTCTTTTCTTCTTCTTCTCTTCTTTCTTCTTTCTTCTTTCTTCTTCTTCTTTCTTCTTCTTCTTTTCTTCTTCTTTTCTTTTCTTCTTCTTTCTTCTTTCTTCTTCTTTTCTTTCTTCTTTCTTCTTCTTTCTCTTCTTTCTTCTTCTTTCTTCTTCTTCTTTCTTCTTTCTTCTTTCTTCTTCTTTCTTTTCTTCTCTTCTTTTCTTCTTTCTTCTCTTTCTTTCTTCTTCTTCTTCTCTTTCTCTTCTTCTTCTTCTTTCTTCTTCTTTCTTCTCTTTCTTCTTCTCTTTTCTTCTTTCTTCTTCTTCTTCTTTCTCTTTCTTCTTCTTCTCTTCTTTCTCTTCTTTCTTCTTTTCTTCTTTCTCTTTCTTCTTTCTTCTTTCTTCTTCTTTTCTTCTTTCTTCTCTTCTTTTCTTCTTTCTTCTTCTTCTTCTTTCTTCTCTTCTTTCTTCTTCTTCTCTTTCTTCTTTCTCTTCTTTTCTTCTTCTTCTTTCTTCTTCTCTTCTTCTTTCTTCTCTTCTTCTTTCTTCTTCTTTCTTCTTCTTTCTCTTCTTCTTTCTCTTCTTCTTTCTTCTTTCTTCTTTCTTCTTCTTTCTTTCTCTTCTTTCTTCTTCTTCTTCTTCTCTTCTTTCTTCTTCTTCTTCTTTTCTTCTTCTTTCTTCTTTCTTCTTCTCTTCTTTCTTCTTCTTCTTTCTTCTCTTTCTTTCTTCTTTCTCTTTCTTCTTCTTCTTCTTTTCTCTTCTTTCTTCTTCTCTTCTTTCTTCTTCTTCTTCTTCTTTCTTTCTTCTTTCTCTTCTTCTTCTTTCTTCTTTCTCTTCTTCTTTCTCTTCTTCTTTCTTCTTCTTTCTTCTTTCTTCTTCTTTCTTCTTCTTCTTTTCTTCTTCTTTCTTCTTTCTTCTTTCTTCTTCTTTCTTCTCTTCTTTCTTCTTCTTTCTTTCTCTTTCTTCTTCTTTTCTTCTTTCTCTTCTTCTTCTTCTCTTCTTCTTCTTTCTTCTCTTTTTTCTTTCTTCTTCTTTTCTTTCTCTTCTTCTTTTCTCTTCTTCTCTTCTTCTTTCTTCTTCTTTCTTCTCTTCTTTCTTCTTTCTTTCTTCTTCTTTCTTCTTCTTTCTTCTTTCTTCTTCTTCTTTCTTCTTTCTTCTTCTTTCTTCTTCTTTCTTCTTCTCTTTTCTTCTTTCTTCTTTCTTCTTCTTTCTTCTTCTTTCTTCTCTTTTCTTCTTCTTTCTTCTTTCTTCTTCTTTCTCTTCTTCTTCTTTCTTCTTCTCTTCTTTTCTTTCTTTCTTCTTTCTTCTCTTCTTTTCTTTCTTCTTTCTTTCTTCTTCTTTCTTCTTCTTTCTTCTTCTTCTTTCTCTTCTTTCTTCTTCTTTCTTCTTCTCTTTCTTCTTCTTCTTCTTTCTTCTTTCTTTCTTTTCTTTTCTTTCTTCTCTTTCTTCTCTTTCTTCTTCTTTCTTCTTTCTTCTTCTTTCTTCTTCTTTTCTTCTTCTTCTTCTTCTTCTTTCTCTTTCTTCTTCTTCTTTCTTTCTTCTTTCTTCTTTTCTTCTTCTTCTCTTCTTTTCTTTCTTTCTTCTTCTTTCTTCTTCTCTTCTTCTTCTTTCTTCTCTTTCTTCTTTCTTCTTTCTTCTTCTTCTCTTCTTCTTCTTCTTCTTTCTTCTTTTCTTCTTTCTTTCTTCTTTCTTCTTCTCTTCTCTTCTTCTTTCTTTCTTCTTCTTCTTTCTTCTTTCTTTCTCTTTCTTCTTCTCTTCTTCTTCTTTCTTCTTTCTTCTTCTTCTTCTTTCTTCTTTCTTCTTCTTCTTTTCTTCTCTTCTTCTTCTTCTTTCTTCTTCTTCTCTTCTTCTTTCTTTCTTCTTCTTCTTCTTCTTTCTTCTTTCTTTTCTCTTCTTTCTTCTTCTTCTTCTTTCTCTTCTTCTTTTCTTCTTTCTTCTTTCTTCTTTCTTCTTCTTTCTTCTTCTCTTCTTCTTCTTTCTTCTTCTTCTTCCTTCTTTCTTCTTTTCTTCTTCTTTTCTTCTCTTCTTTCTTCTTTCTTCTTCTTTCTTCTTTCTTCTTCTTCTTTCTTTCTTTCTTCTTCTTCTTTCTTCTTCTTCTTTCTTTCTTCTTTCTTCTTTCTTCTTCTCTTCTTTTCTTCTTTCTTCTTCTTTCTTCTTCTTCTTTCTTCTTCTTCTTTCTCTTCTTCTTCTCTTCTTCTTTCTTCTTCTTTTCTTCTTTCTTCTTTTCTTCTTTCTTCTTTTCTTCTTCTTCTTTCTTCTTCTCTTTCTTTCTTCTTCTCTTTCTTCTTCTTTTCTTCTTCTTCTTTCTTCTTCTTTCTTTCTTTCTTCTTCTTTCTTCTCTTTCTTCTTCTTCTTCTTCTTCTTCTTTCTTTCTTTCTTCTTTTCTTCTCTTCTTTCTTCTTCTTCTTTCTTCTTCTTTCTTTCTCTTCTTTTCTTCTTTCTTTCTTCTTCTCTTTCTTTCTTCTTCTTCTCTTTTCTTTCTCTTCTTCTTTCTTCTTTCTTTTCTTCTTCTCTTCTTTCTTCTTTCTTCTTTCTTTCTCTTCTTTCTTCTTCTTCTTCTTTCTTTCTTCTTCTTTTCTTCTTTCTTCTTCTTCTTCTTTCTTTTCTTCTTCTTCTTTCTTCTTTTCTCTTCTTTCTTCTTCTTTCTTCTTCTTCTTTCTCTTTCTTTCTTCTTTCTTCTCTTTCTTCTTCTCTTCTTCTTCTTTCTTCTTCTTCTCTTTCTTCTTCTTCTTCTCTTCTTCTTCTTCTTCTTCTTCTCTTTCTTCTTCTTCTTTCTTCTTTCTTCTTCTTCTCTTCTTTCTTCTTCTCTTCTTCTTCTTTCTCTTCTTCTTCTCTTCTTTCTCTTCTTTCTTCTTCTTCTTTCTTCTTTCTTCTTCTTCTTTTTCTTTCTTTCTTCTTCTTCTTCTTCTTTCTTCTTCTTCTCTTCTTTCTCTTCTTCTTTTTCTTCTCTTCTTTCTTCTTTCTTCTTCTTCTTTCTTTTCTTCTTCTTCTTTCTTTCTTCTTTCTTCTTTCTTTCTTCTTTCTTCTCTTCTTCTCTTCTTTTCTTCTTCTTTCTTCTTCTTCTTTCTTCTTCTTCTTTCTTTCTTCTTCTTCTTTCTTCTTTCTTCTTCTTCTTTTCTCTTCTTTCTTTTCTTCTTTCTTCTTCTTCTCTTCTTCTTCTTCTCTTCTTTCTTCTTCTTCTTCTTTCTTCTTTCTTCTTCTTCTTCTTTCTTTCTTTCTTCTTTCTTCTTCTTTCTTCTTTCTTCTTCTTCTTCTTTCTTCTTTCTTCTTTCTTCTTCTCTTCTTTCTTCTTCTTTCTCTTCTTCTTCTTCTTCTTTTCTTCTTCTTTCTTTCTTCTTCTTCTTTCTTCTTCTCTTTTCTTCTTCTTCTTCTTCTTCTTCTTCTTTCTTCTCTTCTCTCTTTCTTCTTCTTCTCTTCTCTTCTTTCTTCTTCTTTCTCTTTCTTCTCTTCTTTCTCTTTCTTCTTCTCTTCTTCTCTTCTTTCTTCTTTCTTTTCTTCTTCTTTCTTCTTTCTTTCTTCTTCTTTTCTTCTTCTTCTCTTCTTCTTCTCTTTCTTCTTCTTTCTCTTCTTCTTTTCTTCTTCTTTCTTCTTCTCTTCTTCTTTCTTCTTTCTTTCTTCTCTTCTTCTTCTTCTTTCTTCTTCTTTTCTTTTCTTCTTTCTTCTTTCTCTTCTTCTTCTTCTTTCTTTCTTCTCTTCTTCTTCTTCTTTCTTTCTTCTTCTTCTTTCTTTCTTCTTCTTCTTCTTTCTTCTTCTTCTTCTCTTCTTTCTTTCTTCTTCTTCTTTCTTCTTCTTCTTCTTTCTTCTTTCTTCTTCTTTCTTCTTCTTTCTTCTTTCTTCTTCTTTCTCTTCTTCTTCTTTTCTTCTTTCTTCTTTCTTCTCTCTTCTTTCTTCTTTCTTCTTCTTCTCTTTCTTCTTCTTCTTCTTTCTTTCTTCTTTCTCTTCTTTCTTCTTCTTCTTTCTTTCTTCTTCTTTCTCTTCTTTTCTTTCTTTCTTCTTCTTCTTCTTTCTTCTTCTTCTTCTTCTTTCTTCTTCTTTCTCTTTTCTTCTTTCTTCTTTTCTTCTTCTTCTTTCTTCTTCTTCTTCTCTTCTCTTTTCTTCTTCTTTCTTTCTTCTTTCTTCTTCTTCTTCTTTCTTCTTTCTTCTTTTCTTTCTCTTTCTTCTTCTCTTTTCTTCTTCTTCTTTCTTTCTTCTTCTCTCTTCTTTCTTTCTTCTTCTTTCTTCTTCTTTCTCTTCTTCTTCTTCTTCTTTCTTTTCTTCTTTCTTCTTCTCTTCTTTTCTTCTTTCTTCTTCTTCTTCTTTCTTCTTCTTCTCTTCTTCTTCTTCTCTTTTCTTTCTTCTTCTTTTCTTTTCTTTTCTTTCTTTCTTCTTCTTCTTTTCTCTTTCTTCTTCTTTCTCTTCTTTCTTCTTTCTTCTTCTTTCTTCTTCTTCTTCTTTCTCTTCTTTCTTCTTTCTTCTCTTCTTCTTCTTTCTTCTTCTCTTTTCTTCTTCTTCTTCTTTCTCTTTCTTCTTCTTCTCTTCTTTCTTCTTCTCTTTTCTTTCTTCTCTTCTTCTTTCTTCTCTTTCTTTCTTTCTTCTTCTTCTCTTCTTCTTCTTTCTTCTTCTTTTCTTTCTTTCTTCTTTCTTCTTCTTCTCTTTTCTTCTCTTCTTCTTCTTCTTCTTTCTTCTTCTTTCTTCTTCTTTCTTCTCTTCTTCTTCTTCTTTCTCTTTCTTTTCTTTCTTCTTCTCTTTCTTTCTTCTTCTTTCTTCTTCTTCTCTTCTTCTTTCTTTCTTTCTTCTTCTCTCTTTCTTTTCTTCTTTCTCTTCTTCTTCTTTCTTCTCTTTCTTTTCTTCTTTCTTTCTTCTTTTTCTTTTCTTTCTTCTCTTCTTCTTTCTTCTTTTCTTCTCTTTTCTTTCTTCTTCTTCTTCTTTTCTTCTTCTTTCTTCTTCTTCTTCTTTCTCTTTCTTCTTTTCTTTCTTCTCTTCTTCTTCTCTTTTCTTTCTTTCTTCTTCTTTCTTCTTCTTCTTCTTTCTTTCTTCTTCTCTCTTCTTCTTCTTTCTTCTTTCTTCTTTCTCTTCTTTCTTCTTCTTCTTTCTTTCTTCTCTTCTTCTCTTTTCTTCTTTCTTCTCTCTTCTTTCTTCTTCTTCTTTCTTCTTCTTCTCTTTTCTTCTTCTTCTTCTTCTTTCTCTTCTTTCTCTTTTCTTCTTCTTCTCTTTCTTCTTTTCTTTCTTCTTCTTTCTTCTTCTCTTTTCTTTCTTCTTTCTCTTTCTTCTTCTTCTTCTTTCTTCTTCTTCTTCTTCTTCTTTCTTTCTTCTTCTTCTTCTTTCTTCTTTCTTCTCTTTCTCTTCTTCTTTCTTCTTTCTTCTTCTTTCTTTCTTCTTTCTTCTTCTTTTCTTTCTTCTTTCTTCTTTTCTTTTCTTCTTCTTTCTTCTTCTTTTCTTCTTTCTTCTTTCTCTTCTTTTCTTTCTTCTTCTTTCTTCTTCTTCTTCTCTTTCTTTCTTCTTTTCTTTCTTCTTCTTTCTTCTCTTCTTTTCTCTTCTTTCTTCTTTTCTCTTTCTTCTTTTCTTTCTTCTCTTCTTCTTCTTTCTCTTTCTTTCTTTCTTCTTTTCTTCTTCTTTCTTCTTCTCTTTCTTCTTTCTTTCTTCTTCTTTTCTTCTTCTTCTTTCTCTTCTTTTCTTCTTCTCTTCTTTCTTCTTCTTTCTTCTTTTCTCTTTCTTTCTCTTCTTTCTTTCTTCTTTTCTTCTCTTCTTCTTCTTCTTTCTTCTTTCTTCTTCTTCTTTCTTCTTTTCTTTCTTCTTTCTTTCTTCTTCTTTCTTCTTTTCTTCTTTTCTTTCTTCTTTCTTCTTTCTTCTCTTTCTTTCTTCTCTTTTTCTTCTTTTCTTCTTCTTTTCTTTCTTTCTTTTCTTCTTTCTTCTTTCTTCTTCTTCTTCTTTCTCTTCTTTCTTTTCTTCTTCTTTCTTCTTTCTTTCTTCTTCTTCTTTCTTTTCTTTTCTTTTCTTTCTTCTTCTTTTCTCTTCTTCTTTCTTTCTTTCTCTTTCTTCTTTCTTTTCTTCTCTTTTCTCTTTCTTTCTCTTCTTCTTTCTCTTCTCTTTTTCTTTCTCTCTTCTTTCTTCTTTTCTTCTTCTTTCTTCTTTCTTTCTTCTCTTTCTTTCTCTTCTTCTTTCTTCTTTTCTTTTCTTTCTTCTCTTCTTTTCTTTCTCTTCTTCTTTCTCTTCTTTCTTTCTTCTTCTTTCTTTCTTTTCTTCTTTCTTTCTTCTTCTCTTTCTCTTCTTCTTCTCTTCTTTCTTCTTCTCTTTTCTTCTTTCTTCTCTTTCTCTTCTTCTTTCTCTTCTTTCTTCTTCTTTTCTTTCTTCTTTCTTCTTCTTCTTTCTTCTCTTTTTCTTTCTCTTTTCTTCTTTCTTTTCTTCTTCTTTCTTTCTTCTCTTTTTTCTTCTCTTTTCTTTCTCTTTCTTCTCTTCTTTTCTTCTTTTCTTTCTTCTTTCTTCTTTCTTCTTTCTTCTTCTTTCTTCTCTTTCTTCTTCTTTTCTTCTTCTTTTTCTTCTTCTCTTTCTCTTCTTCTTCTTCTTCTTTCTTTTCTTCTTTCTTCTTCTTCTTTCTTCTTTCTTCTCTTCTTTTCTCTTTCTTCTTCTTCTCTTCTTCTTCTTTTTCTTCTTTCTTCTTTCTTTCTTCTTCTTCTCTTCTTTCTTCTTTTCTCTCTTCTTTCTTCTCTTCTTCTTCTTCTTTCTTTCTTCTTTTCTCTTCTTCTTCTTTTCTCTTCTTCTTCTTTCTTCTTTTCTTTCTTTCTTTCTTCTCTTCTTTCTTCTTCTTTCTTCTTCTTCTTTCTCTTTTCTTCTTCTTTCTTCTCTTCTTCTTTCTCTTCTTTTCTTCTTCTTCTTTCTTTCTTTTCTCTTCTTTCTTCTTCTTCTTTCTTCTTTTCTTCTTCTCTTTCTTCTTTCTTCTCTTTCTCTTCTTCTTTCTTCTTTCTTTCTCTTCTTTCTTCTTCTTTCTTTCTTTCTTCTTCTTTTCTTCTTCTTCTTCTTTCTCTTTCTTCTTCTTTCTTCTTTCTTCTTCTTCTTTCTTTTCTTCTCTTCTTTCTCTTTCTTCTTTCTTCTTTCTCTTCTTCTTTTTCTTCTTTCTTCTTCTTCTTTTCTTCTTTTCTTTCTTTCTTTCTTCTTTCTTCTCTTTCTCTTCTTCTTTTCTTCTTCTTTCTTTCTTCTTCTTTCTTCTCTTCTTCTTCTTTTCTTCTTCTCTTCTTTCTTCTTCTTTCTTTTCTTTCTCTTCTTTCTTCTTCTTTTCTTCTCTTTCTTCTTCTCTTTTCTTTCTTCTTCTTCTTCTTCTTTCTTCTTCTTTTCTTTCTCTTCTTTCTTCTTCTTTTTCTTTTCTTCTCTCTTCTTCTCTTCTTCTCTTTCTTCTTCTTCTTTCTTTTCTTTCTCTCTTCTTCTTCTTTTCTTCTTTCTCTTTCTTCTTCTTTTCTTTCTTCTTCTTCTTTCTTCTTCTTTCTCTTTCTTCTTTCTTCTCTTCTTCTTTCTTTTCTTCTTCTTCTTTCTTCTTTCTCTTCTTCTTTTCTTTCTTTCTCTTCTTTCTTCTTTCTTCTTCTCTTTCTCTTTCTTTTCTTTCTTCTTTTCTTCTTCTCTTCTTTCTTCTTTCTTTCTTCTTCTCTTCTTCTTTCTTTCTTCTTCTTTCTTTCTTCTTCTTTCTTTTCTTCTCTTCTTTCTCTTTCTCTTTCTTCTTCTTTCTTCTTTCTTCTCTTTTCTTTTCTTCTTTCTCTTCTTCTTCTTTCTTCTCTTTCTTCTTCTTTCTTCTTTTCTTTCTTCTCTTTCTTCTTCTTCTTCTTTCTTTCTCTTCTTCTTCTTCTTCTTTCTTCTTTTCTTCTTCTTTCTTTTCTTTCTTCTCTTCTTTTTTCTCTTCTTTCTTTCTTCTTCTTCTTTCTCTTCTTCTTTCTCTTCTTCTTTCTCTTTTCTTCTCTCTTTCTTTTCTTCTTCTTTTCTTTCTTTCTTCTTTTCTTCTTCTTTCTTTCTCTTCTTCTTTTCTCTTTCTTTCTCTTCTCTTTCTTCTTCTTTCTTTTTCTTTCTCTTTTTCTCTTCTTTTCTTCTCTTCTTCTTTCTTCTCTTTCTTTCTCTCTTCTTTTCTTTTCTTTCTTCTTTTCTTTCTTTTCTCTTTCTTCTCTTCTTCTTTCTTTCTTTTCTCTTTCTCTTCTTTCTTCTTTTCTCTTTCTTTCTTCTTTTCTTCTTTCTCTCTTTCTCTTCTTCTTCTTTCTTTTCTTCTTCTTTTTCTTTCTTCTTCTTTTCTTTTCTCTTCTTTCTTCTTTCTTTCTCTTTCTCTTTCTTTCTTCTTCTTTCTCTTTTCTTCTTTCTTTCTTTCTTTTCTTCTTCTTCTTTCTCTTCTTTCTTCTCTTTTCTCTTCTCTTTTCCTTTTCTTCTTCTTTCTTCTTTTCTTTTCTTCTCTTTCTTTTCTTTTCTCTCTTTCTTTCTCTTCTTCTTTTTCTTTCTTTTTTTTCTTCTTTTCTCTTTCTTTTTCTTTCTTCTTTTCTTTCTTTCTTTTTCTTCTTCTTTTCTTCTTCTTCTTTCTCTTTTCTTCTTCTCTTCTTTCTCTTTCTTCTCTTTCTTCTTTTTCTTCTTTCTTTTCTCTTTCTTCTTTTCTCTTCTCTTTTCTTCTCTTTTCTTCTTCTTTTCTTCTTTCTTCTTTTCTCTTTTCTCTTTTCTTTTCTCTCTTCTTCTTTCTTTCTTCTTTCTTTCTTTTTCTCTTCTTTTCTTCTTCTTTTTCTTCTTTCTCTTTTTCTTCTTTCTTCTTCTTTTCTCTTCTCTTCTCTTCTTTTCTTTTCTCTCTTTTCTCTTCTTTTCTTCTTCTTCTTTCTCTTTCTTCTTCTTTTCTCTTCTTTCTTTCTTTCTCTCTTTTTTCTTCTTTCTCTTTTTCTTTTCTTTTTCTTTCTTTCTTTCTTCTTTTTCTTCCTTTCTTCTTTTCTCTTCTTTCTTTTCTGTCTTTCTCTCTTCTTTCTCTTTCT
>JAEDXX010000482.1:0-40945 GCA_021725515.1 Epicauta chinensis
TTCTCTCATAGTCTAGTTAAGTTCGGCTTTTACACAAAACTTGCATCAAACGACAGCAGCGAATTGGCAGTGATAATGGAAAGTGGAAACTATGGGAACTTAATTCCCAACTTAACATACTTATATTGCGATTAATGCACGAAGAGCAGCTATTCGATGGAATAACTAGTTAGTCCTATTATTGTTCAGTATCTTTAGTGGAACGCGATGTAGATTTTAATCGATCGCTTACAAACGTGTTTCTAGTCAATTCTAACAATTACTATGTTCCTGGTCAACTTTGTCGCATAAATTCGATCATGAATGAACAATCCTAGAGGTGCAATCGTAAATTAATCAAATAAGAAGAAAGTAGAATAAGCGATTCGTTCATATACCTTTAATTGATTATAATGAAATAATTATTTTTGTTAATAGTTGTTTTTATAAAAAGATCAAAATTTAAAAACTGCTTTGGAGAAATAAAAATAATAACTCAATAATATATTTTTGAAGATAAAAAACTGATTCCACATTTTATATTCTCTGATATTCTAACAGAAATATTCTTATCCTATGCTTTCAATATGTCGAAAGGGAATTACTTCGGAAATATAGGGCGATATGAGATGATTGTAGAATCAGCCCTAAATCAGCAGAGCAAGCACATTTAAGTCTGTCAAGTAAAGTACACGAAGTGGAAACTCCCGATTTTCATGATTTTTGGTACATAGACAGATGAAACGATTCTAAGGGATGCGTATTTTTTCATTTGTGCCCATACTAAAGTTTAAGGGATAAAATCGGGGTTGAAGTTCGCTCTGTAAAATTATTTTTTACAAAATATCTCTAAAACACTTCATTATTTTTCAACGATTTAATGATAATAGCTGCTTTCAGGGGCTATCAAATGGTGAAAATCGATTTTCGATTTCTGGAGCTATAATCAATAATATGCATTCTTGTTTGGTTTTTCACCCCTTTCCCGCCCTATCAAGATGATATTTTGCATACAAAATACTGTTTTTGAATTTTTTGATATTTCTAATAATTGAGGGTGTAATTTTTATGAAGGGCTGTAAATTTGGGGTTGAATTTTGAAAAGACTTACTGTCACAAAATGTTAATTTGCCAGTTGTATTCAATAATATTAAATGTACAATCAAATGATATATAATTTGCTACCCTTTAGTTAACCCTTATAAAAATATAGGGGAGGTGTTTTGACCAATACAAGTTCTAATAAGAGAGTATTCTACAATTCGTTCAGTTTTGCCCGAAATTTCAATACAAATTTTGAAATATTTGCTAACTTTCGGCTTCAGTCAAAAATTTCAATTCACCTCTATTCCACATCTGTCTTTTTTTACCTATTGCTTGCGTTGTGTTGACAAAAATGGCGAGATATGATTAGAAAATATACCTATAGGACTCAATATGGAATAAAATAGGGAATACCGGGGTCAAATATGACAAAATAGTCTAATCAAAATATAGACAACCACCCCTCATGACTACGATAATTATTCCAACGTTGGTGAATTTTTATCCGGCAAAATCCAAATGGATTTGATTGATTGCTTAATTTACAGGTTCGTTGGACCGTCGATTTCATTTTTTTTTCGAGCTCAACACAATGAACTTTTAATGATGATAACAATGGTGCCGTATGTAAAATGTCAACGTGGGGGCCTTATCAAACATTCCATAATTTAAGGGGATTTTATCGGGAGCGCATTCTAATTCAAATCGATATTTTCATGGAGATCAAATTAAAACAGAAATCTGATTTTTCCAGATTGAAATGAATCATCGAAAAAAATCTGATAAATCAAATATTTTAGGCGACAATCAGCGAAATAATAGAAATTTCGACGGCTACAGAATCCAACAGGAGGCTATAACTTAATAGTAAACTACAAAATTTTGCTACATAGTTGCAGGACCCTTATTCGTATTCTTTCCCCAATATGAGAGAAATAATGAGGGCTGATTTTCAATTTGTAAAATCAGTTGTTTTGTTTGTGTCTACAAAGTGGCACAATATTTTCTATTAATTCAAAAGCTAAACAAGCAACAATCTTAGTGGTTAGCACATCATTTTCACCTCAATTATTGAGCTTAGTAGTTGCCTGGCGCATCCACCATTTTCTACTTTATAAATTCCATCTAATTTTCCAGATTATTTAAGCATGGTCATTCTCACTAATACTAATAATCCTCAAGAATCTCCTTGAAAAGAGGGACAACAAAATTTGATAATTTTCGGCAAAATATCTCATAAATACTTATGTAAATAGCTTTCATTATATGATAAAGTAATCGATTAAAGATTTTGTAGCAACTTTTGAAAAAGATATAAATTACAATGTAATTAATTTCAGTAGAAAAATTATCTAACACAAAACTCTAAAAACGTCTACGAAGTGGCATTAAGTCAACAAAGTCCCTTTTCCATCAACTTTTTAGCGATTTTTTTAAAAATATCAGAGACTTACCTTGAGCATTGAAAATAGTTTCGTATCTTCAAAGATTTCAGTTGGAAGATAGTTGTTTCAGTCCATGTTGATCTGGATTAAGATGGGGAATTACTGTAACAAAAAAATATTCAAATTCAGTTACGTTGGTTTGGTTTATTCTTATCTGACAAGTTTCGACGTAACAAACATTTCATTTTATTATTGTCGTTATGTCGACAAAATATAGCCTAAGCGACAGATTCTTGAAAAAGTCAATTATTGCTTGTGCTAGTTCATAAACTCCCTTACAGTGTTTGGTAAATTTTTCAAGTAATAAAGAATAATTCGACACATGAACAAATAAAATTTAACCAACTGAAATTTCCTCTCGGTTGACTATCCTTTGTCCGAATATTCATTTATGATGATGGCATTCGATTCTTCTAAATTTGCTAAACTGAAATCAATGCGGACAAGATAGTTGGGAGCTGTAACACTGGGGACATCTGCAGAAACGTAAAAACTCAAGTCCTTGATTTTTATTATCACACATAATCGCATAGATTTGATTACGTACCGACCTGTTGGCAGTCAATTGCGTTGTGAACACGAACAGATCATTGTAATAAAATTGATTTAAACCCAAAATTAGAAAAGAAAGATAGAAGAAAGGCGTGGCGAAAAAACTAATAATTACTCTTATAAATTCGTTAGAATATGAACTGATAAGGGCTAAAATCGGAATTAAAATTCCATGAAATTTTAACTGAGGATAATTTATTTATACCGAATCTTAACGCCTACGGCCAACAGAAAATAATAGACCAAAGGCGAAAACTCCAGCAATCTTCAGAAAATTTCAACAAAACTAACAAAAACCTCCTAGTGCCATTGTTTCAATTAAATAATAAAGAGAATACAACACAAATTATCTCTTTTAAATTTGAGCACAGAGACAAATAAAAAATATGTGCCCTTCAGAATAGTCTCTTCTACCTATCTATTTACCCAAAAGTCGAAAAACAGCATACTTTGTTCAATATTTTTAAAGAACCTACACATATATAAGCCGTGTTATCATGACAATTGCGATATTTTCATAAAAATTCAAGATATCCTCTCTAATTATTTAGGGTGCATGAAATTTCAATAATACTTAATTTTTAATATTCTGTATTTGTAATAAAGCGCCTCTACCATTTCTGCTCATATAAAGGACAAAGTTATGAGAAAAATACAAGAACGAACAACAAAAAATCTGAAACATAGTATTAACTCAAACTTTAACGTTACCAATCCCGGAATATATATGACGAAGTTCATAGATATTTTATGTTGTATCGAGTCTGTCGGTGGCTCTATATTTGATTTATGATGAAACTTCAACAGCTTTATCGACATCCGTTTATATGCACTACTTTTGTACTATAACGGAAGTGATTCGAATAAAATCAACATTTATCTATATAGAGAGAGATAGAGATAGAGAAAGAGTGTATTTGTGAGCGAGAAAGAGAGAGAGAGAGGAATTAACTGCAACATCAAGATAACTCTATCGACCTTTGTCAGCTAAAATTAGACAATACTATAGAAATTCTGAAATGTTAGAAAGGAAATACAATGTATATTCCACTATTATTGTTGGATATTTGCAGAAGGAAAATTTTCATCCACGCACAAAACGAATAAGCCCTTAATGAAGCATTCAAATAGACTGTGTGCACATTAATTCTGATATTATAATATAATGTAATATAATTGACAATTTTATGGTTTTATGGAATATCTCCAATAAATAGAACCTGCACAAAAAAAACAGATACTATATTCCTAATGCTTATAGAATTTCAGATGGTGTAATTACATTTTTGATAAATTCAGTTGTTTTCAAGTTAGATCCGGTTTTTCTTCGGTTTTTCTTCGAAAATGCGTTATATATGTCGCAAACTTCGAAAAAACTCTGTTTTCATCGTTTCTCTAACAATTTATCATACTGAAATTTATCCAAAATTTATGTTTTTTTAAATGATGAAAATTACAAAATTTAGATTTGAAGCGTTTTAGTGTGCTATGTTTCCCAGTGATTATTATTATTATTATTATTATTATTATTATTATTATTATTATTATTATTATTATTATTATTGAAAGTTATTATATTAGAAAAAAATAGATCAATAACAACGAAAATCAGTAATTCGTTGATAAGCTAAAGTAGCAACTGTGACATAGCTCCATATGACTAACTTTTTTTAAAATAACTATAACAATAGTTATTTACTTTACAAGGTGGGAAAGTGACACTTTTCACAAGAGCGGATAGTTTGGATCACGAGGCGAAGGCCGAGTGATCCAAATCCGCGGGTGTGAAAAGACACTTCCCATCGTGTAAAGTACAACTTTTTTTTAATACTAACAGCGATTTAGTCTATTTTTTTTATTGTAGGTATTAATTTTTTTTGGGGGGCCTACTTTGCCCCTCTTCCCCTATATACCTGATACATATATATTTATATAGGTATATAGGGGAAGAGGGGCAAAGTAGGCCCCCCAAAAAAAATTAATACCTACAATAAAAAAAATAGACTAAATCGCTGTTAGTATTGAAAAAAATATTGTACTTTACACGATGGGAAGTGTCTTTTAACACCCGCGGATTTGGATCACTCGGCCTTCGCCTCGTGATCCAAACTATCCGCTCTTGTGAAAAGTGTCACTTTCCCACCTTGTAAAGTAAATAACTATTGTTATAGTTATTTTAAAAAAAGTTAGTCATATGGAGCTATGTCACAGTTGCTACTTTAGCTTATCAACGAATTACTGATTTTCGTTGTTATTGATCTATTTTTTTCTAATATAATAACTTTCAATTATAATAATAATAATAATAATAATAATAATAATAATAATAATAATAATAATAATAATAATCACTGGGAAACATAGCACACTAAAACGCTTCAAATCTAAATTTTGTAATTTTCATCATTTAAAAAACATAAATTTTGGATAAATTTCAGTATGATAAATTGTTATAGAAACGATGAAAACAGAGTTTTTTCAAAGTTTGCTACATATAACGCACTTTCGAAGAAAATGAAAAACCGGATCTAACTTGAAAACAACAGAATTTATCAAAAATGTAATTACACCATCTGAAATTCTATAAGCATTAGGAATATAGTATCTGTTTTTTTTGTGCAGGTTCTATTTATTGGAGATATTCCGTAAAACCATAAAAAAGGGGACACATTGTGAATTATATTACATTATATCAGAATTAATGTGCACACAGTCTATTTGAATGCTTCATTATGGGCTTATTCGTTTTGTGCGTGGATGAAAATTTTCGTTCTGCAAATAATAGTGGAATATACATTGTATTTCCTTTCTAACATTTCAGAATTTCTATAGTATTGTCTAATTTTAGCTGACAAAGGTCGATAGAGTTATCTTGATGTTGCAGTTAATTCCTCTCTCTCTCTTTCTCGCTCACAAATACACTCTTTCTCTATCTCTATCTCTCTCTATATAGATAAATGTTGATTTTATTCGAATCACTTCCGTTATAGTACAAAAGTAGTGCATATAAACGGATGTCGATAAAGCTGTTGAAGTTTCATCATAAATCAAATATAGAGCCACCGACAGACTCGATACAACATAAAATATCTATGAACTTCGTCATATATATTCCGGGATTGGTAACGTTAAAGTTTGAGTTAATACTATGTTTCAGATTTTTTGTTGTTCATTCTTGTATTTTTCTCATAATTTTGTCCTTTATATGAGTAGAAATTGTTGGAGGCGCTTTATTACAAATACAGAATATTAAAAATTAAGTATTATTGGAATTTCATGCACCCCAAATAATTAGTGAGGATATCTTGAATTTTTATGAAAATATTGCAATTGTCATGATAACACGGCTTATATATGTGTAGGTTCTTTAAAAATATTGCACAAAGTATGCTGTTTTTCGATTTTTGGGTAAATAGATAGGTAGAGGAGACTATTCTGAAGGGCACATATTTTTTATTTGTCTCTGTGCTCAAATTTAAAAGAGATCATTTGTGTTGTATTCTCTTTATTATTTAATTGAAACAATGGCACTAGGAGGTTTTTGTTAGTTTTGTTGAAATTTTCTGAAGATTGCTGGAGTTTTCGCCTTTGGTCTATTATTTTCTGTTGGCCGTAGGCGTTAAGATTCGGTATAAATAAATTATCCTCAGTTAAAATTTCATGGAATTTTAATTCCGATTTTAGCTCCTATCACTTCATATTCTAACGAATTTATAAGAGTAATTATTAGTTTTTTCTTTGTTGAAATTGATGGAATGCCGCCACGCCTTTCTTCTATCTTTCTTTTCTAATCTAGAGTTTAAATCAATTTTATTACAATGATCTGTTCGTGTTCACAACGCAATTGACTGCCAACAGGTCGGTACGTAATCAAATCTATGCGATTATGTGTGATAATAAAAATCAAGGACTTGAGTTTTTACGTTTCGGCAGATGTCCCCAGTGTTACAGCTCCCAACTATTTTGTCCGCATTGATTTCAGTTTAGCAAATTTAGAAGAATCGAATGCCATCGTCATAAATGAATATTCGGACAAAGGATAGTCAACCGAGAGGAAATTTCAGTTGGGTAAATTTTATTTGTTCATGTGTCGAATTATTCTTTATTACTTGAAAAATTTACCAAACACTGTAAGGGAGTTTATGAACTAGCACAAGCAATAATTGACTTTTTCAAGAATCTGTCGCTTAGGCTATATTTTGTCGACATAACGACAATAATAAAATGAAATGTTTGTTACGTCGAAACTTGTCAGATAAGAATAAACCAAACCAACGTAACTGAATTTGAATATTTTTTTGTTACAGTAATTCCCCATCTTAATCCAGATCAACATGGACTGAAACAACTATCTTCCAACTGAAATCTTTGAAGATACGAAACTATTTTCAATGCTCAAGGTAAGTCTCTGATATTTTTAAAAAAATCGCTAAAAAGTTGATGGAAAAGGGACTTTGTTGACTTAATGCCACTTCGTAGAGTTTTGTGTTAGATAATTTTTCTACTGAAATTAATTGCATTGTAATTTATATCTTTTTCAAAAGTTGCTACAAAATCTTAAATCGATTACTTTCAGGCCTCTTTTCGATCCTTAAAATTATCATATAATGAAAGCTATTTACATAAGTATTTATGAGATATTTTGCCGAAAATTATCAAATTTTGTTGTCCCTATTTTCAAGAAGATTCTTGAAGAATATTAGTGTTAGTGAGAATGACCATGCTTAAATAATCTGAAAAACTAGATGGAATTTGTAAAGTAGAAAATGGCGGATGCGCCAGACAACTACTGAGCTCAGTAATTGAGGTGAAAATGATGTGCTAACCACTACGATTGACTCTCTTGTTTAGCTTTTGAATTAATAGAAAATATTGTGCCATTTTGTAGACGCAAACAAAGCAACTGATTTTACAAAGTGAAAATCAGCCCTCATTGTTTCTCTCAGATTGGGGAAAGAATACGAATAAGGGTAACTATGTAGCAACATTTTGTAGTATGCTATTAAGTTATGGCCTCCTGTTGGATTCTTTAGCCGTCGAAATTTCCATTATTTCGCTGATTGTCGCCTAAAATATTTGATTTATCAGATTTTTCACGATAATTCATTTCAATCTGGAGAAATCAGATCTCTGTTGTAATTTGATCTCCATGAAAATATCGATTTGAATTAGAATGCACTCCCGATAAAAATCCCCTTAAATTATGGAATGTTTGATGAGGCCCCCACGTTGACATTTTTACATATGGGACTACTGTTATCATCATTAAAGGTTCATTGTGTTGAACTCGAAAAAAAATGATGAAATCGAGGGTCCAACGAACCTGAAAACTAAGCAATCAATCCATTTGGATTTTTCCGGATAAAAATTCATCAACGTTGGAATAATTGACGTAGTTATGAGGGGTGGTTGCCTATGTCTTAATTAGGCTATTTTGTCATATTTGACCGGTATTCCCTACTTTATTCTACATCGAGTTCTACAGGCATATTTTTAAATCATATCTCGCCATTTTCGTCAACACAACGCAAGCAATAGGTAAAGAAGGACAGATGTGGAATAAAGTTGAATTCGAATTTTTGACTAAAGCCGAAAGTTAGCAAATATTTCAAAATTTCTGTCGGAATTTTGGGCAAAACCAACGAATTGTAGAATAGTCCCTTATTAGAACTTGTATTGGTGAAAACACCTCCCCTATTTTTTCATAAAGGTTAACAAAGGTAGCAAATTATATATCATTTGAAAGTACATTTAATATTATTGAATACAACTAGCAAATTAACATTTTGTGACAGTAAGTCTTTTCACAATTCAACCCCAAGCTTACAGCCCCTCATAAGCATTACACCCTCAATTATTAGAAATATCAAAAAATTCAAAAACAGTATTTTGTAAGCAAAATATCATCTTGATAGGGTTAATTATAGGGAGGAAAAGGGGTGAAAAACCAAACAAAAATGCATATTATCGATTATAACTCCAACCCCAAGTCAGATATTGAAAATCGATTTTCACCATTTGATAGCCCCTGAAAGCAGCTATCATTAAATCGTTGAAAAATAATGAAGTGTTTTAGAGATATTTTGGAAAAACTAATTCTACAGGTCGAACTTCAACCCCGATTTTATCCCTTAAACTTGAGTATGGGCACGAATGAAAAAATACACATCCCTTAGAATCGTTTTATCTGTCTATGTACCAAAAATCATGAAAATCGGGAGTTTCCACTTCGTGTACTTTACGCGTTGGATTTAAATGTGCTTGCTCTGCTTATTTAGGGCTGATTCTACAATCATCTCATATCGCCCTATATTTCCGAAGTAATTCCCTTTCGACATATTGAAAGCATAGGATAAGAATATTTCTGTTAGAATATCAGAGGGAATAAAACGTGGAATCAGTTTTTTATCTTCAAAAGTATATTGTTGAGTTATTATTTTTATTTCTCCAAAGCAGTTTTTAAATTTTGATCTTTTTATTAAAACAACTATTAACAAAAATAATTATTTGATTATAATCAATTAAGAGTATATGAACGAATCGCTTATTCTACTTTCTTCTTATTTGATTAATTTAGGATTGCACCTCTAGGATTGTTCATTCATGACCGAATTTATGCGACAAAGTTGACCAGGAACATAGTAATTGTTAGAATTGACTAGAAACACGTTTGTAAGCGATCGATTAAAATCTACATCGCGTTCCACTAAAGATACTGAACAATACTAGGATTAACTAGTTATTCCATCGAATAGCTGCTCTTCGTGCATTAATCGCAATATAAGTATGTTAAGTTGGGAATTAAGTTCCCGTCGTTTCCACTTTCCATTATCACTGCCAATTCGCTTGTCGTTTGATGCAAGTTTTTGTGTAAAAGCCGAACTTAACTAGACTATGAGAGAAAGAGAGAATTTAAGTATTTAATAAATACTACAGTCAAACCTGTGTAAGGGAGAACTGGATAAGCGAGAAAACTCTATAAGTGAGAGTAATTGTCAGGTCCCGTAGTTTTACCCCTCTATGAGTGAGAGACAAAAACCTGTATAAGTGAGAGTCGTGTTTCGCTCATGGACCACTGTAAGTGAGATTGTTAATTGCCTGTACAGTCAGTTATCAAAAGTGGTGCTTCACCTTAAGGTTCAAATTCGTTTATCGTCAGTTTTAAATAGCTTATTTCCAATTGGTTTACAATACAAGCGGCACAAGAAAAAAGTCGTTTTTATTGTTTTTTTATGTTTTTTTATGTCCCGATAAATTGATCAGGGTGAAAATTTTACCACATAAAGAACAGCATAACAAGCGTTTTTGATGAAAACGTTGTGAGTGACATATTCACGAAACAAACTGCATTCGACGATAACTTTTTTTTTTTATTTTTTATTTTGAAGATCTCTTACTACAAAAATTGTTGAAAAATATTAAGTAGAATAGTTACAGTATTTAAAATAATTAGAGGAAAAGGCGTTTTTTCAAATTATGACCGTCGTTCTTTGGCTTCGAAAGCTGAAATTTTCAGGAGAACTTTTTTGAAGTGAAACTTCTTTAGGTGCGCTTGGTGGTAAATATTTTTCAATGTATTTTCCCTATGTAACAAAAAATGCGACGCGGTGAGGGGAATCACTTCCCCTCTAACAGAAGAGTGGGGGCGTTACCAATAGCGTCGCTTATACTCTGTCAGTTCTCCCAACTGCGTAAAATAAACACGGGGGTCTAAAGTTGGTGGCATTGATTGATGTACACCGCCCTCTGGAACGAAACTAAAATTTCAAGGCTTACCTCGGTGATTTTTTAATTTATAAATTAACCAGCAGAGCCGGCACACCAGGGGGGGGACTCTGTTATGGAAGGGATAATGCCTAACTCTTAACCGCTCGTAGGTGGCGCAGCTATCGCAAATTATCCTGGACATAAACTAATTCGTCTATTATCCGGTCAAGATATGTCGTTTAAGCAAATTGTCTATGCTGTGTTTTGGTTGGCTTGTTAACAAATATAAAAAATAGTTATTTATCAAAGTCGGTGTAATCAGTATTTTTGGTCTTTATATTTTCTTGTTAATTGTTTATTTAGTTCATTAAAAATTGTTAATTGAAAGCCTAGAGTTTTTAAGAGTTTATTAAGTAAGTTGAGTTTTAAATTTAGTTATAATGCAATTTATAAATTTGTTTTAATTTTTAAGGGAAGTATGATTTGCAATTCAGATGATCCTCCATTTAAACGTTTTACAAAATTTTATTAGTTTGTGGCACATTTTCAATGGTTTTGCAGTTTATCTACTATAAGGAAAGCTGCTTCATACAAAAGAACAGATGGCACATTCCTGGTCGAGTGTTTCTAATTCGAAATGTACACAAAAATGTTAGAGCTATTTTGAAAAATTCGATTTCTAAGGAAAAAATTCAAAGTTGGAACATTAAATTAATGAAGGTACACCATGTTATTGGGTCAAACTTATTTTATACTTGAAACAACTTCGATTGTGAATTTTATTTGTCAACAGTACGAGTTCTACGCTGTATTTTATTGGAGAAAACAATTTAGTAATGCAATTTCTATTTATTTAAAAACAAATACTGTTGACAAATAATGTTTAAATTATATATTTGTATTATGTATATCTTGTTTTCTTTTTTAATAAATCGAATTCAACGTTTTTTGTTCTTTTCTTTTAACATCAAAATAAATTATAAAAAGAAACATTGAAAATATATTTTAAATTTACCGCCTTTTTGCATAAGGGACGCAAACCTTTCATATATGACGTACAGAGCTCTGTTATCGTAACCTTCTCTAACGCCATCCCAGCACCGGTTAAAACAAAATGGCGGAAAATTTATCATGGAGTGTCCGATCTATACTTATCTAAGCGGCACACTTCGTCCCGCCCGTTCGTTGATTTATATTCATAAAATTAACAATATGAATTCTATTAATTAAATCATAATCTGGCAAAATATCGAAATGTTTGAACAATAACGTCAAAGAAAGTGAGGTTAGAATCACTGTTGTTAACTTTTTAAAATGAAATTTTATAAATTAATTAATGGCGTTAAATTATACAGTTGCGATCAAAAAATTTCGAACATCAAGGACATCTAATTGTCACTTGATGTAGGACAGCCTTTAATATTTTATATTCAAAGAGTCAGTAATTTTGACATTAAACGTTAATAATAACAGTAATGTTTGGCCCACTCTAAATATTTTTAGACGTCAAAAAAATGTCCAAAATTTTTTACCGCAACTGTATGTGTAAATACAGTATGTAAATGTAAATACAGAAAAAATAAACCAATCAAAGAAATAAACTTCATCTCTAACCCAAGAAGTTTCACTTCTAACGCGCGGCGTTCCACGCACTTTGAATTTTTTTCAATTATGAATTGAATGGCTATACGTATCGCATTTCAAAAACGCTCGTTTTTCAAATGCTTGGTGGAATTTCAAAATTCTTAACCTGAGCCGTTTCCTCATCAGTTCAGACAACAAGTTTTAGTATAAAAGGAATGAGAATGCCACGGTGTGACAGCAGTTTCCCAATTTTTATCGATAACATAAGAAGAATGTGATTTATTACAAAAAAGGAAACGTGAAGACAATATTGCTTATTTAAAAAAAGCAAAGCTAACAATAAGTAGCATTAAATTAATTTTATGATATTTCAGTTAATTATTAATGAAGTCTTTTAATCCTAAAACTCGAGTTATATAATTTTCTTGAAAAACCGCAGAATAATCTTAAGCCGGTCCTGCGTAGTAGGCGTGACCATACTATGGGTACGCACACAACAAACGCTGACGCCGACTGTTGCAAGTAAGATAACATTTCAAGGTCGGTCCGCTCAAGTCGAGCAGGCGCTGGTCAGGTTAGGGCGCACTACTGATCTCAATAACTGGATGGCTGATCCCACAGAACACTAAATATAAGAAATGAAATCCCCATGTTAAACGTTGGCAACAGCCGCCATTTTGTTGGGTGGCATTATGACACAACTACGCATGCGTAAAATTTTTGCATCTTCTCTCTTTGTCTTTCTTCTCTATCTTATACATATTAGATATTTCAGGACTCAAATTAAAACAAAAACTAAAAATGTACATAATATATTCAGTTAATCACTTCATCGGCTATAAAATAAAGTACAATATAATAAATAAGGCGTGCAATGCACTTAAGTCTATGAAAAATTCTTGCTGTTTAATAATCATTATTCAATGTCTTAGAGGCTTTTTTAAAGCTCTTCTGCACAATTAAACCAAAGGGATTTAATAACTGAAGTGTCAAAAACGTTAATTATTCAAACTGTTACTGCATAGACTTAATCGCAGCTCTTGAATGCTCTATTTTATAAAAATATTCTTAATGGTTTTAACTAATCTAAGGTTATATTCAATTAATCGTCATATACCACTAAGACTTTCCATGTGATGCACAGATCAATTCCAATTCTCAAAGAAAAGCTTGTGATGTGACACAGGCCATAACAATTTCAATGTGGTGTATCCATTTTTTCACGCCTTAAACCTGAAATACAATAAAACGAGATAGAATTTAACTCTTAGATAATTGTATTCTTCTAAAAATTTATCTTACCATAGTTTGATAAAGAAAAAAACACTAAAATTTCATTATTAAATTGAATCAATTTATTTAACTAATTTACATCAACTCAACTATGACACTTGACAAGACAAGACAATGTACAAAAAGCACCAATCAACCCAACTGTTGTTTGGCGGGACTTTCAATAGCAAGCCAATCAGCTCTGCGATGCCAGTGCTGCAAATGCGCGCGCTCTCTGTCGTTTCTTGATTTTGACACTTTGGTCAAACAACCAATCAGCTCTCATATGCCCTGACATTTGTTCAAGGTTAGTGCTGTTGCTTATCTGCCAATCCTGATTTCACCCCCATGGCTGATCCTTATGGCGTAAAAACGAAAAAGTGACTAATACTACAGCGCTCCAAATGAGAGGCTGGGTACTAAATAAACCGATTGTGCGCATGCGCGACTATAATCACGTTGGCGAATAATTTAAAATGATTAATTTTTGACAGGAAAAATTTAATTTATAAATCATCTAGTAGGAGCATTTTTACATGCGCATGCGCCGTTACATTTTCTTTAGTTCCTAGCCCGTCATTTGGTGGCGCTGATTTTCGCCAATTTCAATACATGGGATACTCTATCCAGTTATTGAGATCAGTGGGGCGCACACAACAAAAGCTGGCAGAAGCTTATTCATACATGTTTTAACATAGGAAATTGCTGATGCATCTTTTCTTGGACAACAGGCGCGGATTACCATGATGAATTTCTTGTCGGTCACGTTTCTTACTAGTGATCGGCAGGTTATAGTAGCCGATAGCGTCATACATAATTCCACTATTGTCAGATTTAGTGAAAGCTCATTAGACCTGATGATTTAAATTTCATGTAATGGTTACATAGAAATCTTTTTCTCGAATATTAAATGTTTTTGTATAAATAAAGAAGTCATTTGTAGAATTTCCTTCTTCTATGTTGCATGAAAATGAGAATTTTTCTCTAATATAATTCTAGTTGAATCTGTTAACTTTCTATAAATTATTAGATTTTGATCTGACAACACTGCTTAACTGTGATGTTTATTGTTTAAAGAATGTTGTTGTCGTCACTTGATTTTTATCTCATAAAGTTTCTGCTTACCCCACCACGTAACAGATTGTTTTTGTTTTGTCTTGTTAATGGGAATAGATACAGAGACGTATTTATACTTATAATGCATCAATAGTAATATTTTGACTTCAAGTTCAATAAATTGAGGGATTCCTTTATTTTTTGGTGACACCAAAATTGGACGCCACTGTACACATGCGATCATTCAATATGGGAGTGAAAGAGCCCAAAAAATACGCATTGTTTAAAATTTCTGATTTTCTTCAGTCCGACCCTGTATACAAGCTTTTGAAAACGCCGATGGATGAAGTCACCGACGTAGGCTTTTGTTGTGTTCGCAATTTGTCGCTGACTGGCTGGTCGGCAACCAGCGGCCACTATGTTATAGTCCATTTGAATACATGTAATCATTCTTGGTACCTACCGGCGCTTCCAGTTTTACGCGTTTGTTGTGTCCTTACCCTATAATACCAAAAGCGGCAGCAAGCGAATTTTGTTTGAAACTGACGCACCACTTTTGATCACTGACTGTACCTCTATAAGCAAGAGTTAAACGTATTTATAACTCATTCTTAAATTTCAAAGAACTCTTAGTTTATTGGAATTCCTGAATTTGCATATATGAAATAGAAAAATACACGCAAAATGTAAACACTGAAACGCAGAAAAAATTAACGGATTTTTTCAGGTAAATTTAATGTTACATCTTTAGTATCTTTTTGTAAGCATTTATCTGCAAACATGTATTATTCTAATAAATAATACCCATACGATACATGCATGTTTATCGATATTTATTGGCTGTATTTTTCTAGACCTCTTTAAAAGAGATAAACCTCTCCTGAACCTCTGTAAGCTAGAAACTCGGGTTAGTGAGAAACCTCTATAAGCGAAAAATAGATCGCGGTCCCTTGAACTCTCGCTTATCCAGGTTCGACTGTATTTATAAAGATGATATGTTAATAATACGATGCACACACATACAACAGAACCATTACTTAACATATATGGAAATTTTCTCATTTTATATGTATGTAAATACATTTAGATTGAGCAAAACTGTATAAGTCTTCTTTCCAACTCCTATACATAAATTTCTTTTTAGTTTCGGTTAAAGCTTTACGTGTTTTCCCCTTGATATTTCAACAACAATAACGACTTGAAAAATACAGTACGAAGGCATGACAATAATAATAGAAATAAACAGTAACAACATACTATTTACAGTCAAGACATCTACCTGTCTGATGAACAATAACCACTGTTTAACACTAATATTACTCAAGGAGTGCTACTAACTCCTCTTGTGAATTTTCTAAATACTTGTATCTTAGAACAGTACTATGTATAACTATGTAAATAGTTGATCTGGTAATAAATTATTTAAAAAAGAAACTCTTTACAGTGAAAAAAATTACTTATGGAGGTACAGGACCTAAACGAAAATAATGTAAACATCTTGAAATTTTCAGGATCAATAAAAATATACACCATACATATTATTTAAAAATTTCAGCGATCTAGGGTTCGTAGTTTTTTTATAAAAAAATATCAAAAATGACCTATTTAACATTATAACAAAACAAAAGCGGCCACGCGTACCTACGTATCAGTATTTTAATGTATGAAAAAATGATGACAACTCTAAAAAACGACGTATATGTAAAGAAAATAATGCCGACTCTATTGAAAAAGAAAAATTATCCCAAGGATTCTTATTTTTAACAATACTTAATTTTTAAGAACATAAAACATCAAAAAGTAGACAGCTATAGTTCGTATGTGTTGTGTTCATGTGAGTTGTCACGGCAACAGTACAGTCTCGATAAAAAGAATGGATTCTATATTACGTACTGTATAGCTATATATATATATATATATATATATATATATATCGCCCTTGAGACAAAACTATTTAAATGGACTGTACGTCCTGTACCTCCTTAAGGGAATACAGATCTCTTCAAATTAGTGAATCTAAACATTAATTAATTGACGGATTATAGAGTTACTTATTTAGAGAAAAATTTATATAATCTGTTTCTGCATTATAACCATTAAATGCGCATAAAAAGCTCGTGTTACTATTATAGTTCCGTTAATTGAAGAAAACGTACAGATTAGGGGAGAAAATATCAAGTATTACTGGATTTTAATACCGATCTCCTGTATTGTATGTTATTTAATATTTATTACCATAATGGTGGCGGAATTTGTATTCAAAGGGATGTCCTTTGGTAAATGTCAACATTTACCGAATACCTATTGGGACAGTAAAAAAAGGTAGAGGCGGAAACTCATAACTGTTTAAATCCCTTTAGAATTATATTATAAATGATTGAGTATTGTTCTACCGCACTTTTGTTTAACTCTCGTTTTATTAGATCTTTTCGTAGTAATTTTAAATTTATTGTCTTTTTTTTTGTGTGCAAAGAAATCGAACGTATTTGTAAGAAAGAATATTTGTTTTTTTTGTTTGTATGATTCAAAGGAAATTAAGAGAAAGTAGTCTGTTTGGCATTTTTTTTAAAGGAGATCCATTGAACATTCGGTATTTTCGTATAGCACACACAAAGACAATACCACAATCTATAGAATTTGAAAAACTCTTTCAAGTACACCACAGACAGAGCTTTCATCAATGGAATGCCTCTGTAAAACACAATATGTTTGTGCTGTTCTTTTTTTGTATAAAAGATTCACGTATCTGTATGTGTTCCAGAGTGCTGTATCTAATTCTATGTGGAAACATTGTGAAAGTGAAGTTATAATATCTATTAATAGAGTCAAAGGTAGTGTGGCCCAAGCATTTGACAAAGTATGGTTAAATGGCCTCAAATACAAATTAATTAATCTCAAACTGCCAGATTATCTAACTGCAGTAATATTCACCTTTATTGAAAACAGAACATTCAAGGTAAGAATCAACAACAAAGAACGTGCAATTGGTTTTATTAAAGCGGGCGTTACACAAGGGAGCATACTTGGTCCGGCACTATTCAATATCTATCTTTCCGACATCCCACAATTAGAAAATACAGAGCTAACAATGTATGCTGATGACACGGTTATTATTACACAAGACGAAGACTTGAACAACGCAATCGCAAGGTTACAAACAGAATTTAATAAAATTCAAAATTATTTTAAAAAATGGTGTATAAATATCAACATCAATAAGTGCGAAGCAAAAATCTTCACCCTGAGAAGAATCAAGCAGTGCAACGAATTGATAATAAATGGACAAACCATCGAATGTGTTGCTCGAGAAACTGCTGTTAAATATCTTGGTATCTATATGGACACACAACTAACCTGGAAATATCACATCAATTACAGATTGAATCAAGTATATACCAGGCTCCAACAGCTCTATCCAATTTTTAACAGGAAATCCACGCTAAAATGAAAATGCGCGCTATTGATATATAATGCAATGATTAGGTCACTAATTACTTATGGTTGTCCTATCTGGTTCAACACATCAAAAACAAATATAAATAAACTACAAAGCTTACAAAACAAGATCCTAAGAATAGCTACTGATGCACCCTGGTATATAAGAAATCAACAAATCCATTATGAACTCGGACAATCAACGATAAAAGAACACATTGAAAAAATAACCAAAAAGTTCTATGACAAATTAAAAGATAATCCAACTCATCATAACTTAGGCAGAAAGAACATCCACACCAGATTGAAAAGAAAACTACCTCAAGACATTATATAAATAGGGGAAAGATAAAAATTAATATTTTATTGTGATTTCTATGTTAATTGTTATTCAAACAAAACAAAAAAACTATGTATAACAGCCATGCTGTTGATCTGGTTTAATTAAATTTAAAAAAAAGAGTCAAAGGTAGATACTACCAATAGTTTGATTCATTAGATAACTGAGCTAATATCTTGTCTTACCTAGATTTAACGTTTTGTAAAAGAATAATAGCGGCGCAATTTTTTACTGAGTACATATTGCGTTTATCGCCAATGTATGACACAAGAGAATAAGGTCAAAATAATGGAGATAACAAAAGACGTGATGAAAATTTGCAATAAAAAAAAAGTGTTTTGAAAATTGCCCTAAAAATATTTATAAGTTGACTTTAATTTCTTAAAAATTTGTAACCACTACATTATCGTTTTATACCAGATCATTTCATGGGATCAAATGATTCCAAAAGAGTGCTTCCTAATAAGAGACGCTATTTGTATGGATATGACTGCTGAATTTTCCCTTAAACTTTTATTTCGGTTTTATCAATTTTTTTCGATTTAAAAACGACATAATAACAATAGAAAGTTTTGACGGTTTGTTTTTATTTTATTTTGTTTTGTTGTTCAGTACCGAAAGCTTGAAATATAGTAAAGTTTGTGTCTATAGCACGTCCTTTAAGAAATCACTTGGAATTTATTCATCATTGTTTGACTATTTGGTGATAATTCCTTTTACTTTATTGCAGTTGATGAACATGAGAATTAAACGAATATTAAAGAAAAAATATTACCTAAATTAGAGTGTTGTTTGTTTTGAGGCAGGATAAGCGTTTAGTTTTCATACAATACAGTAATACCAACAATTTGGTTCGCACGTAGGCGTATTTAAAAAGAAAATGTATATTTAAGTCAGTTGGAAACGATGTTCAAATTTATCATAGGGTTTTTAACAATGATAAATGATTTGTGTAAGAAACAGCGCTACATAACAAACTGCTTTTTGTATTATTGTTTTTTCAATTCACATTAAGAAGTGTACAACCGAAACAAACACAGGCAATTTGTATGAGATCTAACACTGTACCAATTTATAGAGAATAATTGGATAATAAGCGGATGATTTTCTTACGAAACATTTCATCCCAGCCTGTGGAAATTGTAAAAGCTTACAGACACAATTGAATTATTATAGAGTTAATCGAAACAACACGATAATGTCGATTAACAATTAAGCACTTATCAATAACTTTCATCAAATCAATTCTATTAAGTGAGAAAGAGTAAACTTCAGTTGGTGGCAATTTTTATGAGCGGCCTAAGCCGTTCTGGTGCTACAGGCACTAATTCTCCTCCTCTGTCCACGGAAAAAAGAAATAAAAAGTTGATAATTTACCATGACAGTTAAGTAAAATCTAAGCTAAGATCCACCACAAAATGCAGAATGCGGTGCGGGCAGCATTGTGCATTTTTGGTTGATAATTTTCAATTTGTAGAAAAACTGCCAAAATTCAATTTCTAATGAATAAATTTTCCATAACTATAGAGATACTCGATAACACTATTTATAACTCTAAAGAACCACTATTAAAGTCAATCCTCCATCATTCACAGCTTTAATTTTCATTAAAACTCATCATTTAATTGATGGTAAGTTGAATGCTTTTATGATTTCATCATTCAATTATTCTTCAAGCATCATTCAAAAATTAATTATTCACTGTTAGTTTGATTATTTCGTCAATCAACTAATAGAGCACTATTAAATTGTTATGAAATTTATAAATCTAATAATCGACCATCAATTATTGTAAAAATGGAATTATTTTTATAGTGTTTTGTACCTGTGTATGTCACCGGTATGTTGAATTGAAGCTTGTTTTACAATTAACCGTGGACAGGGTATTTCTTGGCCAACGATGGAAATGTGCCCGGAACACAACACTGACGCAATATAAAGCTACTGGATTAACACAGGAATTCAGAAAGCTGCAATCACAGACAGATAGACAGACAGGAAAAAATATTACAATAGAAATGTAATTCAACAGGTGACATACACAAACACAAAATAGAACAAAGTGAAAAGTAATGAAACATTTCCGGTAGTCGCTAAAATTAAAAATCTAAAATTAATACAATTCTCGGATTGTTTTATATTTTAATTTTAATTTCGTTGGAATATTCAACGAATTAGTAAGATGATTATAATTGAGCTTCATATCAATCATTGTTGGTTATTTTGTAAGTGCGATTAATTAATGAAATAGGAACTCTTGACACGTAACTAGCTCATTCGATCAATGTAATTCTATAACTTACAAGTTTTATTAATACTTTTCTCTTGTTATTACCTCAAACAAAATCCTATAATACGGATAGCATGCCACCAATCGTTATATTCATCTTCAGCAAATGGATATAGATGGAACCATAACATGAAAACGTGATGTGGTAGGAAGCAGATAAAAAATACTGAAACATTATAATACATCTCGTTTTTTTTGTTGCAAAATGTTCTTGATTATCTTATGAATTGACAGGGGAAATTTCAGCAAGTTTTTGATTGCATTATTAAAGTTACAAGCTATTTGTTGTTTATTTATTCGTAGACATTGTAAATAGCAGATAAATGTAAAGACTAATTGATATAACGAGCTTTGATATAATTAAATGAATATCTTATTAAGTTTAGACACAGAAACATGTAATTCAAAGAGGAATATTGATGTAGAACAACTGTAAATGGGGAATATTGGACACGTGTTTTTTCTCTTCTAGAATACCTATACAAGAATTTACCTTTTCAAATCTAATCTAATGTTGTGTTATCTATTCGTTTATTCATCAGGAAGTTTTGTTGTGAAATTGGGGGATTTTAATACAATTTTAAAATGTCCACTAGATTCGATTCTGTATAAATCTAAATTGTCATCCTAATTTAGAAAGGTTTATATGGATTGCCTCTTTTTGTTATTGTAATGATTTGCTTCTTACAATTAAATAACACGAGGTGAAAACATGGTTGATCTCTGAATCATTATCAAGCAAACTATGCCATTTTGTACAACGCTGAAATCAGTCCTTTCAAAATATAGTAACTAGATTTGAGTGTAGCTGAAGGGGCACTTATATACGGAATCGGTGTCTATTTTTTTAGTAACTTAAAACTTAAATTTTAGCCCCATTGTAAAACTTGAATCGTACCAATAATGTTGGTCTTTTTTAAATTGTTTCTTAAAAAAAAACGGGATGGAAGTTATAAACAATAAAAAATAGTTTTAAACTATTTTGTCGTTTTATTAATAGCAAAATGAAAACCGGAATCTTGCGCCTTGCATAATTTTGTGATGAGTATAGGAGAAGAAATTTTGCTACCTCTCAGCTCCATGTACCTCTCCATTCAAAAACCATGTCAAGAATTATTGATAACAGACAAACTGTTTGAAAAGATCTCAAAATTCGTTAGAATATGTATATGTTACTGTGAAAGACATAGTCGCTAGGTGTATGTCCGAAATATTTCATTACATTGTTTACATTCGGACCCTCACCGGTGTATGTCGACATTCAATGATACGCTTTGGTGGAAATCCGAAAGAGAGGAGCCGATAGAGAGGCGACTGGCTCTCTCCCGCCAAATCCTTTATTTCATTGGCAATATTGAAACGGCGACAGCTCAGCAAAGCGGGAGTTTCAAATTTGTCTGTTTATTAAAAACAAAACATGAGAAAAACTTATCCATTTTTTTTATTACTATTATTTTGTTTTCTCATTTAGAATATACTATGGGATTTAAATCCTTGGTCACTCCTCTCAGAAAGGGAGGCGATAAAGTTACGTCACCCTTGTGACGTCTTATAGCGGCTGAATTACGGAGAAAAAATATAAATCTCGGACATGTTCGACATTCACCATTAGTGCATCGTGAATGTCGACATAACCGGTGGAGGTCCGAATGTAAACAATGTAATGAAATATTTCGGATACACACCAAGCGCCTATGTGGATGTCGACATTCAGCCGTGAATGTCTATATTCACCAACTTTCGGACTTTCACAGTAACATATACACAAATTATTAGTGAGTTAAAGTGAGGACAATATTAAATATTTACTTACAGAAAACATACATTTCTGTGGATTTGGTGGTGGATTATTTGGTAGCATCTGTTGTTGGGCTTGTGGACCACCACGGGCACATTGTTGCAACTGTTGCTGTTGTTGTAGCTGTTGTTGTTCACGTAACTGTTGATTACGTTGATTTACTTGACCTGAAAACGCTAATTTTTCTAGAATTGCCTACAATTACTAGTGTTGAAGGTGTATTTTGTTGGTGTATTCAATTAAACTTCTCTATAGCTAATATAACCAGTCTTAGGATCCAAGCGTTATAAAATAATCAAGTTCGCTGAATCTCTTTATGTAACTTTAGGGAGCAGAAAGTGCACGCTCTGATTCTTTCTTTAATAGTTTTATTGTCGCTTTAATATTTCATCTCTTGCGTTGTCTCCTTTGTTCAGAATTCATCTTTGAAACAAAACTTGTGAAAAAAAATCTCCAAATGCCGGATCCCACAAGATCGTTACTTTTCATTGAATTATTTTGTTCATGTTATCGAAGTTGTTATTTCCGGATTTCTCTACGGTAAATGATGAAAATAATGTGCTCGATTTATCAAGATATAAGCTTTACAAATTGCCATTATAGAGATTATGAGAAGGTTCCTACAATCTTTAGTTTAGTGTAGAATGGAAAACCAGTTCTTGTTCTAGTATTGGTGGAAAACCGAAAATTCATTCGTAAAAAGTAGAAATGTTGCTTTAAAATAACCTTTTGAAATTTCAAATAAAATCCAATTAAATCTCTGGAAATATATTTTGATTCTTAAAACACGCTCTAATTCATCAAATTTACTACTGTTCTAATATCGGACATCTTTCTTTCCTGTTTACTTAATCTCACTTATTAATAAAACGTTGGAATTTTTAAATAAAACGGTTTGAGATTGTAGAAAATCGTAATTAATTATAGTTGAATTGCTGAAACCTTGCGTTAATCATGTAAAAATGATTAATCATGTAAAAATGATGATTTAAATTACGGTCGATGGAGAATTTCATGTACTGGAAAGTGATCTTTTAGAGACGACAAAATACAATACACATCATGGTAGTATAATGCCGGTTTATTGCAACGACCGAGTCGCTTCTTGAGTTTGCTAGAAAATCCTGTAATGTTGTGTAAAGATGTTGCCACCAGTTGAAGCGTTTTACCGCAACTCGATTATAATTTCTAATAAGAGTCTAAAGTTTTCATTGTTCTCTTCCTCCACCGACAAATTAAAGTAGCTGCTGCAAATCAAATCAATATCAGTGTTGGGGGAAAAAAGTCTAAGAGAAGAGAATCCGTAGTTCAAATTTTTAGATCAATATGAATCACTTCTATCACCTGGTTTTTTCCCCAACCTTCCATACAGTTTCTAACAATATAAGTGAATCCCCACTTGCCTTCAAGCTTTTAACGGATTTCTAGTCTATTGTTCCATTTAATTAATAACTATAGAAATCCATGAAATTTATTACGTTCTATTGTAAATAAAAAAAGAACAATAAGTTTGAAAATTCTATTATCTACAACATTTCTCATTCATATGTTGTTTAACATTAAAGTTAATAGAAAGTTCAAAATATCTATTTTCAGCTTAGATGGGAATTTTAGATGAGAATTTCATTATCGTACACTCGTTGCAGCAATATTGTACGAAATTTGTAAAATTCGTGTTAATATACCGTTCAACAAACAATTCTCTTATCTCGTTTTTTATAGTTTTTATTTTGTGTTGTGTGAGTGTTTATTATTGGATCTTTTTAAGAGAAGTAAATAAGCTCATCGATTCTTTTATCTGTGGAATTTCTCCAGTATCTCAATTTCTCTTAAATTTCGAACAAATACGTTTTTTTTAATAAATATTTATGAAATTCAATACAATTTCAGTGGGAGATTTTCAGTTATTCTTAATTAATCGTCTTTAGCAAAATATGAGGGTGAATGATTTGTGATTCTTCTTCGAACTTGTTGTTTTTTGTAAATTGAGAATTTCTCTTCTAATTAAGTTTCATGTCATTCTAGACACGCTGTTGTTCATTTCTTCTAAAATTCTCGACTCTCAGCAACAATATTCTACTCTGGATTACTCTTACCGAACTCTTATTGTAATATTGCAAGAATAAAATGACGTAATTTTTCAGCCTTTTCTTGCGTAAGAAGTCTGATAATATTTCCGTATCGCTTAAACAGATTAAGTAAAACTTCCTCGAACATTTAATAAGCAAACCTACAATCAATATTACTCATACATTTTTTCATTGAATTTCAAAAAAATTAATACTCTTGTGTCAGTTGGCGGTTTTCTTATCCAGGTGGGATAAATGTTTGAAGAAGTTTATATTTTCAGTGAAGATTTCTGTGTATGTCGATCATAATACAGTGATCACAAATGCTATTTGAAAGATTATATTGAATGGAGAAGGGATTGAAGTCTTAATGTTGTAACCAATGAAATGTACAATAAAGGTGGATGCGCTGGGAAATTTTATATACATACATGTGGAACAGTTTATAGTAATCAGGCAGACGGTGTTGGTGGAGGATCCATTTTATTTTTAATTTTGATTCAGTCGGGTCTTGATAGGAGATGTAGCAAGTTCCTAATATATCTCCCTACTTCAACAATGGTTTCATGATAATTAAAATCCTCTCTCCATTGAAAGAGTTGGTATTAAGGGTTCATTCGTATTCTTGTGTCTTTACACATTACTTTTAATTTCCCCTGTTAAAGCGATAATTTGGCCTCTATTTAGATATTGAAACGTTCCACTTCATCTACTTTATCTTTTTCGAATCTTCTTCATCAACTGCTAATTTTTGAATATAATTGTGGTATTCATTGGAATTCTCCTACTGTGCGATTGAACTTGAAAATTAGAGGCAAATCGTGAATATCTACAATCTCTCGTATTATATGAATGAGTTGGAAATTCACAACGATTCTCAGATATTATAAATCGAGGAATGTCGATCGAATTCTGTGAAATCTCTAACGAGTTTCCATGGAATCCTTTTAAAATTGTCGACATTATTTGGATCAAATTTATTATTTATATACAGCAAAGTTTACCACTTGTTGATTCGTTTTGTTTGGAATGCTTTCAAATAAAATATTAAATCTAATAGGAATTTCAAGTAACGCTTTTTTTGAATATCAAATGTTTGAAGACATTCCATTAGCTTATTTATTTCCGGATTATCAACAGAGTTTTAGTACCAACAATCATCCATTATTCAAACTTATCTTGTTTTATTTATGATCTTAATTTCCTTTTGTTTCTTTGTTTTTCCGACATTCTAATTTTATATTTACATTTACTTAAGCAATCTCAATCTAAAACCACAATCTTGGTCCATAAAAATGCTAAGGAAAATTATAAAATTTCGATTCTATTAAGTTTGTTCTTTCCGAATTTTTATGAGCAAAAAAGCGGTTGTTCATTAATCAGAATTTAAATTAATCATAAAAGTTTTGAACACTTGAAAATGGTTATTAAAAGGCAAGCTGTAGAAGATTTTTCATATTGCAAATTTTGTAGTTTCAGTTATAGTACGTTCATTTCGAAGGTGCACTACTTCACTATAGCGACCTATCCCCCCAATCACTGTTCTTGTTAGTGATCCAATCAATCACAAGCTCTATATGGTTAGAGGTTGCGTTAAACTCAATTTATACAGCGAAACAACACAATAAAGCACTTTCTCAAGAAAATGCTGTTAATAGAGAGGAAGCGTGATTACTTCAATAACATTTTCTTTTAATACTGGATGCTTTATTCGTTTCTTATCCAATTAAAAAAATATATATTTATTGATTTGGATTTCCTCGTTAATCAAAGCTCAACTTGATCCTAATGATTCAAGCAACTTTTGTGAGTTTGTAGTGCTTTAACAAATTGTAAATTTCAAGTGAAATAATCTTATTACATAATTCTGCTATGTAGTTTTAAATTAATATTCAACTGATCGGTTTTTTTGTTCGTCGAGTTTCGTTGAACTGAAGCTTTTTAAACTATTCATTCTGTCATGTAAAACGAGATTTCTCTAATAAAACCAGTTGAAATAAAATTAATTAAATTACTAGAAAGTTTTGGTATTCGTACAATAATGGTGGATGCGTCAAGAGAAATTTCTACATTTTTCGTATTCAACATTTCATGCATGAATTCATTTTCTTGTTGGCAGAAGATTTTCTTTAATAATTCTTTTATTTCATTACATTTTTGTTAATATCTCCTGTTTCATGCACAACTGAGCTTTTGATTTACAGAAATTAAAAAAAAAATTGCCAAGAAATTGCTACGAACAATTGTGTTTGAATAGAGAAGTCATCTTTAAAGTATTATTGTCTTTCATGTTGATCCTATTATATTTTCAGTAATAATAATAATAATAATAATAATAATGTATATTAAATTTCTGTTTGTTAAAATAGCTTCCCTTATAGGGAATTTGTGTTCTATGAAATAGGGAATTAATACAAACAGTTTGTATGTTTTCGTTGATTCAATAACTACTACACAATTAAGAAAGTTTATGGCTCTTTTTATCAAGAATAAAGAGATTTTTTTTGATAGAAAGATTCGTAATTAATTCAAACTAATTACAACGCTAAAGACTACTTCAGCAGCGATAAAAATAAAAGCGACTCGATCTAGAAACAACTACCTTTCCCGTAATTACAACTTTTCGTTTGTCTCCTTAATTTTCCACAAAATTGAACGAGAAAATTGTAAACGATTGTTGGTAGACATCGAAACTATAATTACTTACGTATTTGGTACATTTCGCATAGCTCCATGCCGTAGAAGAATTACAACTAACGTACCATTACCCAATACACCCACACACTCTGGGTCGATTGTTGATTGTTGTGGTGTTAGACTTGTTGATAAGTCGACATCATTAAATGATAAGGAATCATTGAATCCAAATTCGAGATAATCCATTATTAAGCAGAAACAAGATTAACTACAATCAGTTTAAACACACGCTCTCTCTTTCCGTGAATAAATTATTGGGACATCCAATACAAAATTTACAAGTTGCAGTTACACTAAAAGTTTACTTTAGTTTAACCTTTAGCATAAACAAGTAGGGTAAAGAAACAATGTAGATGGCGGGTGTAATAATCCTGAATTTTGCACACAATAGTGTATTGATCGTTTTTGTGTTTAAATCTTTCGTTTAAAATGAATCTTAACATAATAAAACAGACATTTATTTAGCCTGGTTGGTGGTTAGTTGATAAAAAATGGTGGACGCGCCGGGATGTGTTTCCAGTTCGTATACACCGATTTGTTCATTCAATCATACCAAAATGGCATTTTTACGGATTGGTAAAACTGAGCGTCCATCTTTATTGTGTTTTTTTATCAATCACAACACTCCTAAATAAAACCGTGAGATAATATAGAACCCTTACTATTGATGGATTATTCATAATACCGACTGGAATAGCAATTTTGATTACAACCCTTCTGGTTTATCGGACCTTAGGAACGAATTACAAACTTTATTTTCAGGGATCATTGTTTTTTATTCGTTTAATCACAGATAATCAGATCAAAAACAAATTGGATTTGCGTTTTATAATTAGAAATCGTTGTTGCCGAAATCTGTTTATTAACCGACAAATCGAACGAAACGCCTTTTATAATTTCCATGAAGGTAGTAGATATTTCCACATAATTCCCCACTCTGCAAAGAAAGGCAACATTTATTAATAGTTGTAACAACTTGGAAAAAGAGTATGGGTCCACGACGACAGCGTAGTCTTTGATCATGCAAAATTGGCCCTTTGATGGGGAGTTGCATTTACAATACAATTTTATTCAGATAACAGGTGTATATTCTGAAAAAGGTTCTCATTAGAATTATCAAAAACAACATCTTCTAATGGAAAACAATTCACAAGTTTGTTAATCTAACTTACAAATAATAACACTTGGAATTACATCGTAAGATTCTCTCGTGATTGTACTTTTACAAGTTGGTACTGTTGTTTTCGCTTTTACACTTTAATCAATGCATCTCAACAGCCACCTCATTTTGGTTCGCTTATCTATTACAAGAACGTTATGTTTCTCTATAGAGACATGTTTTTAGAGATAAAACGGCTCATCTGTTACACATTATTGCAGGCGGTGTTTTTTTTAGAGATGGTTAAATATTGAACATTATTACTGGTCCCATATGTACCATTTCTGTTTCAATAAATTATGTTCGAGATTTATGTCAAATATTTTGTCAGCATAAAAATGTGATTTATATAGTAACGATAAGATAAAAATTATTGGAACGTTACGATGGGGTTCATTGAGAGTTGAATCTGTGCACAAAAACAAGTCATTTCAATAATACAATTTCGTTAAAAACTTTTTATATAATAGGGGCAGATGTGCACTAAAAAAATTGTACAGGAAAAAACTACAAACATTGGAATAATTGTTGATTATTTGAAACAGGAGGCTGTAGTCTGTCCCATTACCTCCATGGTAACTCCGCCCATGACATGTACTGTAAATTAAATAAATACAGACACTAAAGAGGCTAGAGTCAGCAATTATACTCTTTTTTTTTAATTGTTTACTTCATTCTTATTAAGCTCATAGATTCTTTTACGCGAGTAAAATTTCACTATTTGATAATATAAAGGTTAAGATGCCGAATTGTTTATGGGGTGTGTTTTATAATTATATACACAAATTCAGTGCGTTATAGTTTGTTCTTGTCTATAAATAAGAATTTATAATCTGCATAGTGATATTTCTATTATAGAGCATGCAGCGTTTAAGCATGGTTTCCATTAGGCCCAAGGCCTTGTTTATAGTTGCGAAAAAAAGAGCACTGGTCAATGTCGCATAGTTGGAACAAACAACTAATTGCTATTACTCTTGGATTTGTGTAAAGTTTATCGGAAATGGTGGATGCGCCCCAAGACTTTTAGTTGCAAGCACTGTTGAAAGCTCTCAAGTGAATAGTTTTATTTCTAATTGAATACTAAATTTGTAACATGCATATTTATGAAGCTATAAATGTCCATTGGCAATAACAATAAAAAAATTGGGAATTAACAGGATATTTCAGTATATTTCACATGCAACTAATACTAATTATTGATAATCATCCAATCTAGTAAGCAAAGCAGTTGGTACTCATCTTTATAAATAAATTATTGTCGATAGTTGGCAATGTATCGACATTTCTAATTGTTATTGCGTTGTAATAGATAAATGCATGTTTCTGGTTTGCTTTCGACAGATGCGTTGGTAGAAATATTACTTCCTTATACAGTCTGAATGTGACAATATTTTCTTATAACAGCTGAACACCGGCTCTATATTTGTTTACACATGCTGTTCAATAAATTTTCAAGACAGTCTTGATAACATATAAAGTTCAGCAGTAAAGATCGATAGAGTTGTCTGATTTGTTCCGTAAAGGAGCCGTAGAATGTATTTTTGAGGCTTGACTTAACTAATATTTACCAAATAGTCTATATTTTCAGCTAATATGGAAAGAAGAATTACTTAAAACACAGTATTCAAACTAACAAAGGGTCGCATGCGGTCTGTGGTCTTCAACTAAAATTTCTACGTCGACAAATATAAAGTTGAGAACCAGTTTTTTATCATTTTTAGAAGGTGTTATAAAGTTTAAGGAAGTATCGATAAAATTTCCTAGCTGGGATTTTATAAGAAATTTTAAGACTGATTCTCTTTAAAATTTGTATGTATATATCGTGTAGAGACCAGACTAGAATATTTGTGCAGTTCCTTGACGATGCTTTACGAGAATCTTTCAAACTTTTTGTTAGATCAAATATTATTACTTTTTAACTTTTAGGGCAGATTTCTTCTTGCGGGATATGATACGTTAACACTGTTTGCATGCAAAAGTGGCTTTGTATCTAGGTAGAGATGCTAGTTGCCCTTTATAACAAACTATTTGATACTCCATACGCGTTGCAATGCGACATTTTGGATACACAGTTTTTTTTTATTTTGCCATTTAGTCCATACACGAATAAATCAGAAGAGTTCCCTGTACGGTGGCCGTACATCATTTTCATTTTCACGCGTGACTTGATATTTCGGAGAAATCTGTTTGAGATTAGCGAACTGTTTGAGATTATCGTCGTGTCCTTTTCTATTGTGTATTTTTCTCTGTGAGTATGGGGTACTGACCCCTCTCGCCTCTCCCGGTGATTTATCTCGAAACGGAGTATAAATCGAGTTTAGTACATGAAGGCCAATTTCTAAATAGGTGTTTTAATATCAAAATCTAAGGACTTCCAGCTATGGAGTTCCATAACTTTTGGTACATTAGCTGTAAAAGTTTTATAATAACATCTTTCATTTATTATTTAATGTAACATCATCTGCCCAACATGCGCAGAGACACAGAAATTAATGATTTTAAATTATTTTATGTCGACAGAGCCGGTCTGAGCTTTCCTAGCGCTCCAATTTATTATTTTTTTTAACTACATTTCTGATCGAATATAGTTTCCTTTGATAACAAGACAAAAATCCAAAGTGTGATAATTCTGTGTTGAATTTTAGAAATCCGTAATAAAAAAACGTTTGGTGTCCCATAGAAAAGTGTCATAAAGGATTTTGTATGAAAAGAATTCAAAACAGTCCAACTTAAGACGCACTAAAATGCCGCCCGTAAAATTATGCCGCTCCAGGCAGCTGCCTGTTTTGGTGTAGTAACGTGGAATTTATACAAAAATTTTATAACCCTTCCATTACGTCTCTCAACACAGAAATGATAATAAAAATGAAATAATCATGAAATGAATATAGTGTTGGATTTAAGGTTAAGTAGATGCGATAGAACTGGTATGAAAACGCACAAAAAAAAAGGGAGAGGATGAAAGGACAAAAAATAAGAGGAATGTAAAAGTGTCCACATTTATCTGCTAATCTGATGTTTCACATATTTTTAACCAAAAAGAAAAAGAAACATAGATGTCATTTCAGCTGAACTTTCAACCAGAATTATTTCATACTTCATTAAATTCAAATCAAATGTGTTTCAAAGATTTATAACTGTTATAAATTTTTGAATATTTGCCCAAAATATAGGCATTATGTGGGCATTAAATATCGTTTAATGCCCAATATGTGGGCATTAAAGATCGTTTAAGCCTTTTTGCCAAACAATACTGCGAAAAGAATTGATTTTTAATATCATCCCTACGTCTATAGAATATAATGTCATTACTAGCTTTATGTCGAATATGGAGCTATTGAATATTGTGGTTAAAACGGTATTATTTTCACAGTCGAAGCTCTATTAATGTCATCATTAAATATTAAAATGCTTTTTAAGATAATTGAGTCGTAGAATATTTAATGGAGTTTTGCAGTTATTCGAAAACAATAGATTTAATGTGGTTGGGAGACTTTGAAATGACTAGGTTTGACAAACATCGTAGAAATAGTTTGGCTGTAAGATCATTAAGGATGAAATTTGCAATTATTAACAACTCAATATTTGGCTAAATATTTCACGGTTTAGTGAAAAAAAACATTGTAAGCTTCAAAGAAAATTGATAGCTTCTCTGAAAAATCAATTGACCATGAATTGGTCAACAGATTAACTCCTTACTGCATGATAAGGCTAGACTACATACTGCAGATAAATTCGGCAACTTTTTAATAGGAAAATGCTATAAAACTGGCCTTTCAGGAATTCATTGATTCTCTTTTGTATTAATGGCCTGAACAACTCGCCACTTAAATAGAAACAGTGCCATGGATCGTATGGTTGTATGTTCTGATGAATAAAATAATTCCTTATACTTGTAAGTTATTAAACAACTTTGCCTTTCTACTAAAAAATTTCATCCTTGAAGATTTGATACAATATAATTACGGTTAATTATTGACAGCTCCTTTATAGGAGTTTTTCGAGCACCTCTCGTTTTTTCTTTTACAAGTGAGAACGATTTTACATAAACAAACACGAGTTTGTCAGCATAGAGTTCTCTGCTGTCTTGTGTAGTTTTACCAGTGAAAAGAGTGCCTAAAAATCGCTATTGTTTGTTTGAAAACTATAATTGCATGAATACTTATTAACAGTTGGTGATAATAGAGCCCTTTGTGTACACTTGTAAGACCTCGTTGAGTATCCTATAAACAAAATTTGCATCTTAAACTCCTTCAATCACTTGAACTTTATCAAGAACTCCACCTCTACGCAACAAGAGTTTTAGAATAGAACGTTGCAATGGAGACAATTGAAATAGCTTTATTGCTTTATATTGAAAGAGAAACCAATCACATCTCTGATACAAAGAAACGATTGTAGAGATTTTCAATATAAGACCAACTTTAAAAGTTGAAAAGCTCCATTTCTTCGACGAATACGTTTGAGTATCGTTCCGAATAAATCAAACTTATCGAATTGTAAAATGTTTGTAGTGATGCACATCGAAACATATACTCAACAACAAACATTTCTCATATCGTTTCAGAAACTTATAAATTATTTATAGTTTCAAGTATTAATGAAGGTGGCAAGTTGCAGTATTAGAAAGTTCAATTTCACTTACACTATCAATCACTAAAACTTGTTGCTTATGAAAACTGACAGAAATCCGGCTGAATATATTAATAACTATGCCCGTCCAAATTAGGTTTTAATAACTGTAATTAATCAATTCTCCAGTCGAACAAATCCGGATATAATAAAACTAACCACTGTGAACAACTAACACGTCGCCCATAAAACAATAAAACCGATTTTCAAGTCAAGTTAGTCGGAGTTGTTTGTTATGCAAGTGATTACTAAAGAGTGCGTTATACATTTAATGTCTATCTGATAACATCAAGTATTCTTGTTTTGTTTGTCCTCACTGTATGTATTGTAGAAAAGTTGCTGCTCTTGTGGAAGTTGTTAAAGTTGAACATTATTTGTTGGACCTTTAGAAAAGTCTGGTAAAGAGAAGACGTTGTGGGAAAGTTATTCGAAGTGTTAAATCGAAAAACGTGTATCCCTGTCTTTATGCGTGCCTATAAAAATCTTTCTACACAAATTGTGTGGGTGCACCTATTTAACTTTATGCTTCTTATAAAGCTGTATTAAAATTTTTTCTCATTGGATAAATAAAGTCGAATAAGACCATAAACCGTACTTTAGGGGTTATACAAACGACATGAAAAATAAGTGAAATTTATGCATAATTCTAACAATAACGCTATAAAAAGCTGTGGTTATTATTTGAAAATTTCCGTACGAAGAAAAGTGTTGATGAGGCATTCATTTATAATTGGAGTTTTTCATTTTTATGAATACCGTTTTAATAAGTTTACGAATACATTAATTTAAAAATGTTGATAAATTTAAAGTTCGTGATTTGTTGAAAAGAAACTCAGACATACAGACTATCCGTAAGTGGTGTAACTAAAATTTGAATAAATCCTCTACTCGACTCGAATGAAAATTTTCTAATAATATTTAACGTTTCATTATCACACAAGTGGGATCTGTTTGTCTTTAGAGACGTGTTAAACGTTATACTCAAACAACAATTGTTTACAAGACCTGATTAATTCTTGTGCAAACTGCTCATCTAGATCCGACAAATTCTATTGATCGAATCTTACAAATCGTTTAATTACTATTTATTCTTTCTCTTAATACCAATATTGTTGATTGTTCTATTATCACTTGATGATGATGATGGAGTCTTTTGTGTGTACGATTTTATAAAAGCATTCACCATATGTTCACAATATATGGTGAATGCTTCAACAATAGATCATAGATTGAGTTTGAGTATGTTGAATAAGTAGAACAAATCCGTTCTATTGTAATTGTTTAATCCTGAAGGATACAATACAGTAACATACTTAGTTAATAAATAAACAGCTTAATGTCATGCATCTTCATAGAAGTTTCAAAGATAAAATTGTGGCAAACGAATCGCCACACAACGACTTACTGTGGCGGATTTGATGTGAATTTTAGCTTTATAAAGCGTAAATAAGAGATTAAATGATAGCTCACAGTTGCGAACTTTTAAAAAGTTATACAATGTTATCTACAAATTAGCAGATACTTATATAGTGGAAGGTGCTATAAAAGTAACGATTGTGGTGTTTGAAACTATACGAGGTGAAAATTTAGGGTATTTGGAATTTTCGCAGATATACAGACTGTCTCACCCCAGACAATTCATAATCCCTTTAATTATTAAAATATTCGAATACGTCCCTCAAGAATCTAAACTATGATATCCAAAGGGTTATACGAGTACAAAAAAGAATTACTAGACTATTCCAAAAATTTGTAAAATCGATATCATTTTTTTTTAAATTTTCAATAAAGGAGAAATCAAAGGTGATTGTTGGGGTCGATTTGCACGACTACATCTCGAGGTATTGCTTACTTTCTGATTTAGCTCGCCGAGAAGGTAATGCGATTCTAATCAAAACCTAATTTGAAAGCAAGGCATATCGTCGTTAATCCTGTGAAATTACTATCAAATCCTATATCTATGGAGTAGAATGGGATATTTCTATCTCTTCTGTTTTTCTTACTTTTATGTTAGAAACAATGTTTTCTTATTAAGCCTTTCCAACTCTCAAGGGACGTATATTTTATTGTTTTGTCCACACATCTGCTTTAGAGCTTTCCTTTCTAATCCAACCATATTCTAGTGAAAATCTCAATCTATTCGTTTCTTTGTCTGTCCATCTAAACTGTGTGTCTTTCTATTTTTGTCGTCTCTGTTAAATCTTAGAATTATTTATAAGCGTAATCACTGAGTTGAGTGAATTGAAGATTTGTGGCAATCAATTCAATTAATTCCAACAACACATCAGCTTGTTTTCTGTGTAAATCAATATAATTCTGTAGGATAAGAACGTTTAAAATTGATTGAAATTGTCGATAAAAAAAGTCAATACTCAATTACTATTAGATTCAGACTCTAATTACTAATTAATTATGCTAGTAATTAATCTTCATAAACTTTCAAAGAGAAACGGTTATTAATTAAGTCTTGATGGTTGAAGTTTCTTATTTGTTTCTTCTTTACTTCTGACATGTGTCGAAACTGTTTTCGGCAATAAATTATAATTCGTAGCAACATTTGGTAGAGGAGATTGAAATAAATATCAATTTAGAATGAAATATTATGTTATTTTGTTGTTGAAATTTTAATAAATATTTATACACCCAACCGGTTTCGGTTTTTTCAAAACCGTTCGCAAATTCCCACTCTCTCTCTGTCTCTCTCTCATTCTCTCTTTGATGGAAATATAAAGATATTTAAATAAATTGTTCAAAATCGTATAAAAGCTTAGTAAAATATTAAATAATTTTTTTTTCTCAATACTTGCTGTTGAAGTCCTACTTTATCGACTAAAAACTCGATGGTAAAGTAGCACTTTACCCACTTCAATGGTAAAGTGTACTTTAAAAAAAAATAAAATTTTATAAAAATTATAAAAGAAAAAAAAGTAAAGTTTATTTTTATTAATTAACCTATAACAAAATATATTAAAACAAACTAAAATAAAAAAAAGTTTTATAATTAAAATCCAAAACGAATGGACTTTATCAACATCAGGACCTTTAAAAAATATACATAGAATAAAATAAAAAATTTACCAACTATGAAAAGCACTTTCAGGGGTCGTTATTACACGATAATGACACACTAAATTACATTGCACCAATACTAAACGAATCACTTGACTGACCCCCCGAACATGGATGCTATCCAACGTCGAGATTAACAATTTATCTGCGCCAACGCCAAAGAATTCCGCACTAGACTACACATAGACAACACCATTATGTACAACGGGGTAACTCCACAAAGTCTAAGCACGCTACATAAAATCGCCTCACGACAATGCAACCTAACCAGTACTAATACTATTCATAAAGTCACACCCTCCTTACTACTCTATACAGTGTCTCTCCACCCACACACCAACGGGAGAGTCCGAGACACTCACACTACCACTCGAAAGTTTTACATTCATATCATCTAGCGTCAACGGATGATCAATCATACACTACCACCCTTAACTTATATTATTAATTATCTTTTATATTAATTAACATACACCAATTCACCCCTTCAACTCCCATTATTCCTCATGCCTAATCTCCCCTCAATCCCTTCTCTTCTTTTATTCAAAAACTTTTCACAATTCTATCCCTCATCTTCATTCCCCTCCACCATCTCTCCCCCACCCCCTTCTCCCCAAGTTTCTCCTTTCTAGTTCCCCCATGCACCCTTCCTTTTCCCACCACTCCACCCCTAACCCCCCTCCCCTTTCCCCCCCCTCCCCCTCCATACATTCCCCCTACCCCCTTCATCACTCCCCCTCTCTCTCCTAACACTCCCTTCGCCCCTCTAGTTCCTCCCTCCCTCCCTCCTTCTTCTCCCTCCCTCGCCTATGCCCCCCCCCTCCTCTTCCCCACCCCCCCCCTCCTCCTATCCCCCCCGCCTCTCTCCCCCTCACCTCTCTTCTTAATCTTCCTTCCCCTTTTCCCCACTCCCCCTCTTTTCTCCCTCCCCCCATCCCCCTCCCTCTCCCCACTCCTCTCTCCCCTTCTTTCCTCCCCCCCCCTTCCTTCTTCTCCTTCTTCCCTCCCCCTCCCTCCCCCCCCTCCCTCCCCTCCCCCCCCCTCCCTCCCCCTCTCCCCCCCCTCCCCTCCCTCCCCCTCCCCCCCCCCTCCTCCCCCCCTCCCTCCCCCTCCCCCCTCCTCCCTCCCTCCCCCCCCTCCCCCCCCCCTCCTCCCCCCCTCCCCCCTCTCCCCTCTCCCCCCCCCCTCTCCCCCTCCTCCCCCCCCCCTCCTCCCCTCCCCCCCCCCTCCCTCCCTCTCCCCTCCCCCCCCCTCTCCCCCCCTCCCCCCTCTCCTCCCCCCTCCCTCCCTCCCCTCCCCCCCCCTCCCCTCCCCCCCCCTCCCCCCCCTCTTCCCCCCCTCCCTCCCCTCCCCCCCCCTCTCCCTCCCCCCCCCCTCCTCCCCCTCCCCTCCCTCCCCTCCCCCCCCCTCCCCCCCTCCCCCCTCCCCTCCCCCCTCCTCCTCTCCTCTCCCCCCCTCCCCCCCTCCCCCCCTCCTTCCCTCCCCCCTCCCCTCTCCCTCCCCCCCCTCCCTCCCCCTCCTCCCCCCTCTCCCCCCCTCCCCCCTCCCCCCCCCTCCCCCCTCCCTCCCCCTCCCCTCCCCCCTTCCTCCCCCCTCTCCCTCCCCCCCCCCTCCTCCTCCCCCCCCCTCCCCCCCTCCCCCCTCTCCCTCCCCCTCCCTCCCCCCCTCCCCCCCCTTCCCCCCTCCCCCCTCCCCCCTCCCCCCCCCTCCCCCCCCCTCTCCCCTCCCCCCTCCCCCCCCCTCCCCCCCCCTCCCCTCCCCCCCTTCCCCCCCTCCCCTCCCCCCCCCCTCCCCCTCCCCCCCTCCCCTCCCCTCTCCTCCCCTCCTCCCCTCCCCCTTCCCCCCCCCTCCCTCCCCCTCCCCCCTCTCCCCCCCCCCTCCCCCCCCCCTCCCCCCTCCCCTCCCCCTCCCCTCCCTCCCCCTCCCCCCCCTCCCCCCCTCCCCTCCCTCCCCCTCCCTCCCTCCCCTCCCCCCTCCCCCCCTCCTCCCCCCCCTCCTCCCTCCCCCTCCCCCCCCCTCCCCCCCTCCCTCCTCCCCCCCCCTCCCCCCCCCTCCCCCCCCCCTCCCCCTCCCCCCCCTCCCTCTCCTCCCCCCCTCCCCTCCCCCCCTCCCCCCTCCCCCCCCCTCCCTCCTCCCTCCTCCCCCCCCTCCTCCCCCTCCCCTCCCCCCCTCCCCCTCCTCTCCCCCCTCCCCTCCCCCCCCTTCCCCCCTCCCCTCCCCTCCCCCCCCTCCTCTCCCTCCCCTCCCCCCCTCCTCCCCCCCCTCCTCCCCCCTCCTCCCCCCTCCCCCCTCCCCCTCCCCCCCCCTCCCCCCTCCTCCCCCCCTCCCCCCCTCCTCCCCCTCCCTTCCCCCTCCCCCCCCTCTCCCCCCCCCCTCCCCTCCTCCTCCCCCCTCCCCTCCCCCTCCCCCCTCTCCCCCCTCCCCCCCCTCTCCCCCCCCTCCCCCCCTCCCTCCCTCCTCCCCTCTCCCCCCCCTCCCCCCCTCCCTCCCCCCCCTCTCTCTCCCCCTCTCTCCCTCCCCCCCTCTCCCTCCTCCCCCCCTCTCCCCTCCTCCCCTCCCCCCCCTCCCCCCCCTCTCCCCTCCCCCCCTCCTCCCCTCCTCTCCCCCCCCCTCCCCCTCCTCCCCCCCCTCCCCCTCCCCCCCCTCCTCCCCCTCCCCCTCCCCCCTCCCCCCCCCCTCTCCCCTCCTCCCCTCCCCCTCCCCCCCTTCCTCTCCTCCCCTCCCCCCTCCCCCCCTCCCCCCCCCCTCCCCCCTCCCCTCTCCTCCCCCCCTCCCCCTCCCCCCCCTCCCCCCCCTCCCCTCCCCCCCTCCTCCCCCTCCCTCCCCTCCTCCCCCTCCCCCCTCCCCCTCCCCCCTCCCTCCCCCCCCTCCCTCCTCCCCCCCCCCCTCCCCCCCTCCTCCCCCTCCTCCCCCTCTTCCCCCCTCCCTCCCTCCCCTCCCTCCCCCCCCCTCCCCCCCCTCCCCCTCCCCCCCCCTCCCCCCCCTCCTCCCCCCCCCTCCTCCCCCCCCTCCCCCCTCCCCCCCCCCTTCCCCCCTCCCCCCCCTCCTCCCCCCCCCCTCCCTCCTCCCCCTCCCTCCTCCCCCCTCCCCTCCCCCTCCCCCCTCCCCCCTCCTCCCCCTCTCCCCCCCCCCTCTCCCTCCCCTCCCCCTCCTCCCCCCCTCCCTCTCCCCCCCCCTCCCCCTCTCCCCCCTCTCCTCCCCTCCCCCTTCTCCCCTCTCCCCCCTCCCCCCCCCTCCCTCCCCCCCCTCTCTCTCCCCCCCCTCCTCCCCCTCCCCTCCCCCCCCCTCTCCCCCTCCCCCCCCCCTCTCCCCCCTCCCCCCTCCCTCCCCCCCCTCCTCCCTCCCCCCCCCTCTCCTCCCCCCCCCCTCCCCCCCCCCTCCCCCCCCTCCCCCCTCTCCCCCCCCCTCTCCCTCCCCCCTCTCCCTCCCCCCTCCCCCTCCCCTCTCCCCTCTCCCCCTCTCCCTCTCCCCCCCCCTCCCCCCCCTCTCCCCCCCCTCCCCCCCCCCTCTCCCCTCCCCCCCTCTCCCCCCCCCCTCCTCTCTCTCTCTCCCCTCTCCCTCTCCCCCCCCTCCCCCCTCCCCCCTCTCCCCCTCCCTCCCTCCCCCCCCTCTCCCCCCCTCTCCCCCCCCCCTCTCTCCCCCCCTCTCCCCCTTCCCCCCCCCCTCCCCCTCCCCCCCTCCCCCCCTCCCCCCCTCCCCCCCCTCCCCCCCTCCTCCCTCCCCCCTCTTCTCTCTCTCTCCCCTCCTCTCCCTCCCCCCCCCCTCCCCTCCCCCCCTCCCCCTCCCCCTCCCCCCTCCCCCTCCCCCCCCTCCCCCCCCCCTCCCCCCCCCTCCCCTCCCTCCCCCCCCCTCCCCCCCCCTCCCCCCCCCTCCCTCCCCCCCCCTCCCCCCCCTCCCCCCCCTCCCTCCCCCCCTCTCCCCCCTCCCCCCCCCCTCTCCCCCCCCTCCCCCCCCTCCCCCCCTCTCCCCCCTCTCCCCCCCCTCCCCCCCCCCTCCCCCCCCCCTCTCCCCCTCTCCTCTCCCCCCTCCCCCCCCTTCCCTCCCCCCCCTCCCCCTCCCCCCCTCTCCCTCTCCTCTCCCCCCCCTCCCTCCCCCCCTCCCCCTCCCCCCCTCCCCTCCCCCCTCCCCCTCCCCCCCCTCCCTCCCCTTCCCCCCTCTCTCCCCCCTCCCCCCCCCTCCTCCCCTCCCCCCCCCCTCTCTCTCTCCCCCCCTCCCCCCTTCCCTCCCCCCCTCCCCCCCCCTCTCCCCCCTCCCCCTCCCTTCCCCCTCTCTCCCCTCCCCCCCTCCCCCCTCCCCCCCCTCCCCTCCCTCCCCCCCCCCTCCCCTCCCTCCCCCCTCCCCTCTCCCCCCCCCTCCTCTCCCCCCTCCCCCCTCCCCCTCCTCCCCCCTCCCCCTCTCCCCCTCCCCTCCTCTCCCCCCTCCCCCCCCCTCCCTCCCCCCCCTCCCCCCCCTCCCCCCCTCCCTCTCCCCCCCCCTCCCCCCTCCCCCTCTCCCCCCCCCTCCCCCTTCTCCTCCCCTCCCCCCCCCCTCTCCCCCCCTCCTCTTCCCCCCCTCCCCTCCCCCTCCCCCCTCCTCCCCCCCCCCTCCTCTCCCCTCCCCCCCCTCCCCCCCCTCCCTCCTCTCCCCCCTCCCCCCTCCCCCTCCCTCCCCCCCTCCCTCCCCCTCCCCCCCTCCCCCCTCCCCTCCCTCCTCCCCCCCCTCCCCCTCCCCCCCCTCTCCCCCCCTCCCTCTCCCCCTCCCCCCTCTCCCCCCTCCCCCCCTCCCCTTCCCCCCCCCTCCCCTCCCCCCTCCCCTCTCTCTTCCCCCCCCTCCCCCCT
>JAEDXX010000483.1:0-40910 GCA_021725515.1 Epicauta chinensis
TTTAACAAATTTTGGTTAGAATATTGAATTTTGAACAAAATAAAATTTGAATCAGCTGATTATCTAAATTAGTCAATTATTTATATAGTGACAAAGTCGAAAAACGCTGTCCGCAAGGTATAAATGTGACAATGCGCTCGAAAATCGGACCTTTAAAGCTGTAAAACATAAGAAATGTTAGTTTTTTCGAATTTTTGCTAATGACATGATTTATTCGAAATTAAATTTTCTACAAAACTGTTCCCTATAATTTCTTCGTATTTTGTACCATTAAAGTAATATAATGATAAAACGATAGAATTGGCCGTTTTTAGTAACAAATGGATTTATTATAAACAAATACGTCATACGATAAATATTTGACTTCTAAGTTAATATTTGATAAATATTCTACCGATTTAGTTCATAATATATAAAATTTTATAAAAAATTACGGAATTATTGAGCTGATAAGTCTATTTTTTTATTTATTGCTATAAACAAAAATTGAACACGAATTTCGCTTGGCATCAAATACTTTCTCATCAATTAAGGGTCAAAGAAGCATATTTTCAAAAAAAAAAATGGCGTCGCCTCTTCCATGCACACTCAAGTACGTCCTGCGCCTCGACTAATTAGTGGAATGGAGAATTTAGTCGACCATTTGGGGACATCCGAACAATTAAACACACCGTCCTTACAAAATAATTAATAAATACTAGAAATTCGTTATTCATAAGATAGAGAGTCGCATAGTGTTTGATTGATTATATGCGATGGCAGCTAGCAGTAGGAGCCCATGCATTTGTAATTGTCAAATTAAATGTAGTTGCCATATCAAGAACCTTACGTGTCTAGAATTGATGATTCTATTAATTAAACTAGCAATAGGATACGGTTTTATTAACAAAATATACAATGATATTTGAAGATGTAGAGACGATGTTGATTTTGTATTTATTATAATATTGTCGAAACCGCATACCTTCTATACATGTTTGTTAATTAGAATTGACCGACTTGTTATGAATTAGAAATAAACAAACATCATCTGTAATTTGATAGGAACATGGAGAAATCAACAATAAGCCGCATTGCAAATAATTGGCACGTCAATGAAATTGAACAGTGCCGGAAGCGTATATGGCAAAAAGCTCCAATTTCGTAATGATATTATGGATACGGATCAAAATTTAATTGTAATAGAAAAACATCGTTCAGTTATACCCAATATTACTTGAATTGTACTATATAATAGTCTCGATAAGGGTGCATTTCTGAGTCGGCTATTATCCTCTTAACGTTAAAAGGACCGTTGATAGCGCCCCTTTTCTTCTAGCAAGTGATGCTTGAATTGAATACAATGCATCGATATATCGGTGGAAATTTTGATGTACAAAATGGGAATATTGCGACGTCATTCCTGTATGTTTACATCAGTAACGAGCTGGGTATGCATGTCACGTTGTTAGAACTGCAACCGCTACCTATCAAGCCACTCTCGCTTTCCGTTAGCTTAGAATATTATCAAGTCCCTAGACTGTAAAGCTTGTTGAAATTTACTGGTTGAGTAGCGGTATAAAATCTAATCTCACCCTTTTTTTGTTAGCCTGTTACATCTTTTACATACGAAAGTGCATATTCCATTAGAGTCGTCATATCGGTGTGTATGTTACTTAAATGCAACAAAGTATTTGAATGCGTGAAACATAGGAAACGATCGATAAGTTGTCCGAGCACGCGCCACATGTGCTATTATCCGGGACAGGATTAACTTGATATGAATAACCGGAAAACTGTAACCCGGAACAAAATGTAAATTAACCCGATTTGATTATTCACATGGAGATTATACGCTTTCAGCGGTTTCTTTACGAATTTACAGAATTTTCTAATCGATTATTTTTCCGATTCAATGTGATGATAGTCACAACGAAATTGTCTCCGAGGAAGTAATTACATTAAAATCTTGATGAATTTGCGAAATTGCGAACAATGAAGATAGCAATCTAGCTAATTAATTTCAACATCATATTTGGATTATTGTTTGGCTTTGACTAAATGTAAATAAACTGCTGCGAAAACCAGTCCTTCATCATATCAAAATCGTGAGAGTAGATTTGTATAGAAATTCCAACAGTTAGTAAACCATTTCAAGTCTGAAAACAACATTACGAACAAGAAAAGACGTCGCGGATATGAAATGTACGAAAACTGAATCCAGTCGAATTCAATTTGAATGTTAAAACAGCCCAGTCTGATTATGTTATTGGTTGGTTTAACTTGAAATAGGTGAAATAGAATGCGCGCCTGCCAACGGTTACATCATCCCTCGACATCCTGTTGGTTTGCCGAAAACGATACTTTTCCTTATTCACAAATTCATTCCATCTTTGTTTCATTTCCTTTTTGGCGACAACGGCTCCTTATCGCTGAAAGCGCGCGCGGTTTGTTCACGTTCACTGGCGGCGGGGGAGGCGAACGAACGACCGACAGCTAATCCTTTCTGGATTATGCAAACAACAACCACAACCATGCCGTCGAAGGAAATGTTTATATTCGACGAGATTATATTGTCTGCAGTTGCGAATTTTGATACGATAGTAGAGGCCTCTCTCTATCTGTTCTATTTAATCCATATTTACATAAATTTCACTTCATCACGCAACTTGCCAACTGGATTACGACAGATTTCACTTTAGTGGCCATAGTGGCGCAGTCAACTTTTATGCTGGAATAGCAAACAGAAAGTTTGCGAGTTTGCGGCCAAGAATGCTGGTCACTTTGTTTCGAGTTTTGTTAGGATCAACGTGTTTTTTTTGCCGTCGTGCGTTGCTTTGTATTTCGTTAACTGTATCGTGTTGATCCCTGGCGACAATAAATCTTTAGTCTGTCTTTTCTATAATTTTGGAGCTTTATAACTGTGTCAACAGGTGATTTTTTTGTTGTGGAGTCGAATTGTACGGTTTCCAAGATCGCATTCGAAAGAAGTTGAAGTTTTAATTATTTTGTAGGTTAGGCGGTTTTATTTTCTGTTTTAAAATTTTTTAATAAAGCATTGTTTAACAAGACAGAGCAACTTATTAAATTTTATGTTCAGAAAACAATGTCCTAGCCAGTTGTTCGTCTGCGACCAAGTTAATGAATTTCACAAATGATTACCTGCCATCCAATGGTGCTGTAAATTAAATATGAATTCTAACAATAAGGATTAAAACTTTTATCAATTTTAATAAAACAACATATATAAAATTGAATTTAATGGTGAAATCCAAACAGAACAACACAAAAAAAAACGGTTTTTATTATTAAAGCAGATGACAGAATTTTTTACTAAAAACCCAACAATACAACAATCGTACCATATTTATAAACTTAATGTTAATGATAATTATAGCAAAAACGTATTTGAAAAGAACCCATTGTATTTTATTATATTGTTGTTTTATACGAAACAATTAAATTGAATACCTTACGGCAATATAAATGCGCCAGATGAATGAACCGGGATTGGCAACAATTCACGAAAAGAAAACAAAAAAATATTTATATAAAACAGACTCCATCGTGGCATTTATCAATAATACCAACAATAATAACAATTTATGATGATAAATTCTCAAATTATTAGTGAAATTGATCGATCTCATTGAGGATTAATCGGCTCTAATTAATTATTACGACACGAAACTTTGGCATCTTCGATATTAATGCAATTAAGTGGACTGTAAAATGTGACGCTAACAATATTGTTGATAAATTTTCAATTAAATAAAGAGAGATGCAGAGACAGATAAACGCATCGAGTAGGAGGAATAATTCGTCGGTAAACTATTTAGTAATCTTTTGAACGGGAAAACTCGGGAAACGGTTGTTATGCATCTTAACTCTTCAATCCATTACAGTCATTAATTATTCATAGCCACTGTTATTGTGGCAAATATATCACAAAACTACCCCAATCGATATGAAATGTGTAACTAAATAATGCAATCTTGTATATATTGAAGACGCAGTTTTTGTGCAGTTGAAACAACTCGCATAAGGGCATACAAAAAGTTCTGAAAGCAACAAACAAACAGATGGTGGAGTATTTCCTGTTTTTATCGAACCCTAGATAAATTCGCTCCAACAAATATATTAGATAGAGACATAACTATGTACAAGTGAATTTACATCTGTATCATAGAACAAGATCTGTAATTACAAATGCCGTTAATATCGCCAAGGAGCATTGTTTTTATGTCGAGAAATGCTCGACAAAGACGTAAACGCCGACTAATGTGTTTCCAACTCGACTAGATTACTAATAATTTCCAATTCTTTTCTAAATAACGACCCAACTTTGCTAGCATTTATCGAAGTAGGTCGTCCGAGAAATCTTTCCAAACACGATTTATTATCAATTTATTTGGAATAAACCGTTATTACGGAGATATTTAATTAATAACATTTTTTAAGCGGATATCCGACTCTATCTTATAAATAACGAATTTCTAGTATTTATTGATTGTTTTGTAAAGACGGTGTGTTTAATTGTTGGGATGTCCCCAAATGGTCGACTAAACGCTCCATTCCACTAATGGTGTATTTCGCATGATTAACGATTCGAATCTTTAGAGATTTGAGATCGACATGACAATTATACAAACCCTACCCAACATTAACACAAATATAAATTGAAGCTGTTTTGTTATTCAACCGATTAAATCAATTTAATTATTTAATTAAAAAATAATCCATTATTTAATGATTTAGTGTAGTAGTGTGTTTTGGTGGAGGCGCCAGGTTAAATTGTACCATTTCTACTATCTTGTGTTGGTAACAAGCCATTAGCTGTATTGAATCGATTGCATTATTTGTATGTGTAATGGGGTCAACGTGAACTACACTATTTATCGAGGCCTAATGCAATTGTAGGTATATTGGTGTTACTATTTGAAACCAGTTTCTGTCTTTTCACTAGTATGTGCGAGTGAAAATCCGGCATCCAGGTGTTTCCATGGCTACGACCGTTGCAGCATACGTCATCATCAAGCGAGCACATATCCCCACACCCACACATACACATATCCGCCAAATTCTGAACACTGCAATATGACAATTTAAAATCTACTATCGGCTTCTTCTTCATAGCTATAAATTCATATGAACTTTTCATAGATTTATGTGGAAACAAAGTTGCTCGTTTCATGACATTTGTTTAGATTTATTGTTGGTAGCATAGAATGTACATGGGCTATATCTGTATACTGCCTCGATTTGGAGATGTGTTGCCATCATTTCTGCGCTCGAATATTATTTATGTACTACATATAGTGCAGCTGTAATATAAATAAATATAAATTTCAATCAACAGCCAACAGCTTATCGCTTCTGTTGAAGCTGTAAAAGTGGCTATGGATCGTTCCTATTGTTTCATTGAAATTATTCAATTTCTAGTAGCTATCGTGCTGGTAATCCATGCCAGCATGTTTGGTGTACGTTCGCAACGATTTATTTAAGATAAATATTGGACGTGTCTGCCTTTTTTTTTCATATATAAATATCCCATCACTTTCACCGTATTATTTGCATTTTGAAAAATTATTAATTAATCCATCTTTTATACAGTAAAGGTGAACACAATAGTCTGATGCCGTCAGGACAATAGCGTCGACTATTAATATACGTCGTTGTGAATAGGACGTAGCTCACAGTTAATATTATAATAAGGGTCTGGGGCCGGGTCGTGACCCAAACCAGAGAGAGAGATGTTTTAATATTCAAAGATTAGGCATAAATATGTAAATAATCGTTAAAGTGGGGCACGCGCACTTGAATTGATGATCAAGCGTCAACTTGGTAACCACTAACAAAGCACACCATCTGTCCAATTTTTGCCCAATGGTTAATGACAATAATAATAATAATAACACCATAATAGTAGAGGACAATTATCAATCATACGAATTTATCAAATATCTGATAGAAGCTTTACTCGAGATACCCAAAATGATTGAAACTTCCAAAATGCTATTATCATTGTTTAATGATTATTGTGTTCTTTTCACGAAATGATGACGATAATGTACGCACAGGCAATCTGCCTCAGGTGAGCTTGCTGAACTCGCTGAACTCCACCTAATTTATTATCCCCCGACTTCCCGAGATCAAGAAGAATGGCTCCGGGACGAATGAAGAGTTACAGATGCTGTGCATAGTATAAGCGGGGATGGCGGGCGGTTCGTTTCAGGTCTTCGTATAACTCACTTCGTTTCCACTTCCTTTCAAACAACTTATATTAAATCACTGAAAAGTTAACTTTACCAACTTATGATTTCCAATAGCTATTATTCAATGTCTGTATGACTTATCTAATCTGATTTAATTTTATAATTAGTCATTCGATTCTATACAATTGCAACACAAAATTAACTTTGTTAGAATCTAGAAAAGTTTCAAAGATTATGCAATAAGAAAGCAGACAGCCGTTGCAAATAATTATTGCCGCCCCTGATTATCATAAAGTGTCACGTCGATCAAATCCACCATCTGTACTACGATATATTTTCCCAGTCGTCTACTGACAGTTTTTCGCGTAGAAGAGGGGGATCACTTTCGCATCCAACGACTGTTGTGAGCTGATCAGAATGCAGAATGCTAAACTTTGGACGATACTCGAAAGTGCATCAAAGAGTCGCCAATATAAAGGAGATGCGGTTGAACGAGAAAATATGCAATAAATAGAGAACGTTCAAAGGAGAATCGAATTTATTTGTAGGTTTTTTTTTGATAAATATAAACGGTTTTTTGTTACCTAGACGTCAATAAATTATGTTCCAACGAAAATGTATTATTTAATCTTTTTATTCTGCAGGGAGTGATACTTCTCTATTTCGTTTTGTGGAAATCTACTGTCCAGCTTCCAGTTTTAATGTCTTGCCATCAACTAAATTCAATGGCCAACGATTACCAACATTTCAGATCATTTAACACAATTTAAAATGGAGCACTGTTGACAGAACTTTCGAATTACTTTTGCATCTGATACGACGTGTAGCATTTAGAGTGAACTGATTAAAACTTCCTACTGTATAAATTCAACTTTTATTGCTACTCAATTTTAATAAAACTCACCGTCTACTATAAAGTAAAAGAACATTAACTCCACTAAAGTGATTTCTATTACATTTTCGAATACGATGTAAACATTATTGTTCCGTATGTGTGTGTGTGTAGTTTTTATTAGAAATAACTCATTTTTACTTGTTTTCGTACAATTTGTCGGAGAGGTGTATAATAGAACGGCACACAGACACACACCAGTGTGGGATGGAAACGAATGTTTTCTCATCAAATGAAGGCTGGGTTGTTTCTACAATTCTACAGGATAACAAAGCGAGTGAATCAATCGACGTCACTACGTCTAATTCTTTACAGAAAAGACGAAATCTCACCATGAAGTTGTATTGGACTTGAAAGTTTTACAGTTAAACTTGCAAGACGAGGGTCGCGTCTTTTAAAAGTGTCTTAGATTTGTTTACTGAGATTTATGCGTTTACTTTTCATTATAAGCGTGTTACAAAACGAACATAGAATACAGATATTGTTGAATTTGTTTTGTTTTAAACTCAATTCAATGTACCGGTTGTTTGGCTGTAGACTGAACATTCAAATTAAACGAACGAGAGCAAGAAAGCAGTAGAAAAGAGGCGGCTTCCGCTTCTAACTAATTTTTTGTTGGAATTAGTTTTCTGTAAAAGTGCTAGGTTTAGTTCAGGGATTGGCGTGATTCTACCTGTATTCTAAAGCTGCAAATTTCCAGCTCAAATCTGCTTGGAAACGGCTGCATATCGATAATTTGTCAAACAATTCTACGACAAAAATCACGAAAACAAAAAGAAAAGTTGCCCTGTCTCGTTTCATATATACAGATATAAACGGTTCGTTTGATAGATGGTTTGTAGTAGAAATAAACTCTTTTAATCTTCTTCACCTGTCACAGAATATTTAGAATCACATTACGAACAGATATTTGATAAATGACTTTTCTATATATATTCGATCAGTTACCTATTGTTTTTTCCAATCGTTACGGCTATCATACTGCCGCTTAGCTTTACATTTTTCCTTAATTGGCCTTTCAAAACCAGAAATTTCAATTATAGGAAAAATCGTTATTAATTCTTCTCGATAAAAACTTCTATATTTGCAATAAATCTATATGTACAAAGCCAAAAAAAAATCATAAAGATTAAAAAAAAACCGGCCGGAAAAAATCACTAAGCTGTTTGTCCTGTTGTATTTATAAACCGCTTATTCAACTGTAGGTGTCCATTTATTTCAGTTTCCGTATCCCTTAGAGAGTATATAGAAGAGACGAAGTAAGAGCCCCCTTTTGTACAGTATATTCAGGACCAAAAATAATCCCTGTTGTCATAACAACGGTCTGCAATACCATATCCGGGTCCAAGACTAATATCCTGGCCACATTCCACACCATCTCTATCTTTGTCCAACATTTTCATTAAACTATCTTTATTTCATGCGGTAAGATTGGCTTAGATGTTGCTATATACAAAATACTTTCCCCTTAGAGACGACTTGTACGAGGAACTTGGAATTAAGGTGGACGAATGGTCAACTAATTGGAACCATTTGTTTTACTACTACCACCACCACTACTACTACAAACTGTTTCTCCCTCGTTTTCTGTTTTTCTTTTAGCCGGTTCGTTTTTGCTTCTATTAGACTCACCCTTACCGCATGACTTTCCATGATGTAATGATATCAAGCAGAAAAGATGTTACGAGACGTAAGGCCGTCATCTTGAAATCAGCCAACAGATGAGCACGTTCTTTGTTTGCTAGTTTTTGTTGACAAAGGGGAATCACACAATTTATTTCTCTATTTTTATCGAATTATACACTTTTCAATAAAACCAATTAATTAACGATCATTAATAAATGGTTGATTAGCAATTAATTTGTAAATTGAATACCATTAAATCAATAAAGTTTACTATTTCGTATTTTGTTCGGCATTCAATATTTATAATAATAAGCTCTATATAAAAGTTCGATTCTCTTCTAGAAATATCTTAGATACCTAATGATGCTGCGCATTTTCATAATTGAGCGAATACAGGTAAATCTTTGACTTGCATCATCTTTTCAAGTTTTAAAGATGCCTGCTTTTGAAGAAGAGTACGCCAATTATTTTGGCCATAATTGCACATCTCTCTTTGAATTTTTCGATGACGTACAAGCAACTGTAAACTTTTCCAACATTTCTCTATTATTAGCGAATAAATTTCGCTGCAATTCTATTGTACACAACTTTATTACTAGATGAATAACAGTTTTATTTTAATAGATAACTAAGGTGACTTGGTGAAGTGGTTTTAATAAATTAGTAGCATCTCATAATTTCCGTAGAGTAATTCGTTTCGAAAGCTTACACCTGCCGCAAAAGAGAACCTTAAGTGGTTTCGCTACAACAAAATGGCACTATGTTTGGAAACAATTAAGTAAGTGAGTTGTTACAACACCATTCATGGAATATTTTATTAAACTCTATTATATCAGGAAGCAGAGGATGCTTCAAGATGATGCCACTTTTTGTCCAACACTTCCGATATAATTGACGAATTAATACAAGCGAGAACTCTGATGACGACGCCGACAACAAAAAAAATCGGTTTCAATTAAACCGTATTACCGCATATTGCATTTCACCCCTCTATAATCGAAATGTGGCGACAATATCAGCGGAGTTTTCTAAAGTTAATTCGGTACAAATGTCTTTGATTAAAACTTGTGAAGATTACGGACAACACTTGCAAATTTGCATAACTTCAATTCGAATAAATTCCGTGTGTTGAACGAGCAATGATGCGATTCGTGAATGTTGTGATTGTAAAATGTGAAGATTATTTGGGTAAGACGGTGTTATTCGGAAAATAACGCAGATCGAAATGGCATGGCACCAGATTAAAACTGTCACGAACCCCTTTAAATGCTCGAACTATCTGTCGGATAAACATTGCAAATAATTTGATTTTATCTGTGAGAAAACTTATTAGATTTTGATTAAAATGTCGGTAACGGGGACGATCTGAGAGTGGAGCGTTTTTATCGCTTCAACGACATAATATGAAATATTATGAATTATTGTTGATGGTAATTTAGGTTAAGGGATATTGCACAACGAACGTATGAGCATAGTGTATACAAGTGGCAGCAAATAGCTGCTATAGGGGTTTAGAAGTTTACGTGAGGTCATGGATGCGGAAGGAAATAAAATCGAGCCTGAAGTAAGAGTTTAGTACGTCGTAAAACTGTAGATCGTCGCTGTGTGTAAAAAGGCCACTGGAGATTCCATCCAAGTTCCGTCATTAAAAGAACAGTCTAGATGATTGGATCTTCTAACACGCTCCTCTAAGAACAGAATAACAATTGAACTTCATCGTTCCATTATATAAACATACTATACACGATAATCGAATTTGTTCGATAATCGTTAAAATTTCATTCAAGCCAAATCGAAATTCAATTGTGATAGTGTTGAAGTTTTACGTTTAATTGACCTCGATTGGGACGTTGCAATAATTGTTGGAAATTTACGAATATTTTCGTTGGGAAATTTCATATTGAGACGGAGTACAGCGTAAATTCCACCGGCATTTGATCGGGGATTGTTGAAGACAAAATTGAGTTTTCCAGATTATTTAACAATGTATAAACTCATATATGTAGTTTGGAATTGCTATCACTGAGCGATTTAATTTATAAAATGGTATTTTGTGAGCGAACACGCCTCGCCTCCCTTCTGAATACAATATGTAGGTGGAGCGTGTATTAAAAAAGTTTCAAACTTCAACAGTTTAAATTAGTTTTGACGAAAAACTGTATATAACCACCCTGATGATATTGAGTGTATCAAAATTTTTTTTTTTTTAATTTCATCCATATTTCCCAACATCAAAGTTGTTGAAACAATCAACTGTTATGATCTGATTATCGGCTCGTGGAGCCCATCAACATTTTTATGGATTAATTAAGAATTAACTAAGCCATTACAACATCTTATCCGTCTCTATTTTCTTTATTTATTTGTTTGTTCTAATTACTGCAGAGAATTTGTAGTAGACGTTTTCCGGCTCTCATCCAACAACTTCTCTGTAACTAGGGAAAATTTTCAACATTGTTCCAAATCTTATTTGTTCATACAAACAATAGATGTAGTCGTAATTATGTAAACTGCCATTTCGTTTGCTAATTTGTTGAAGTCAATACCTTAGCCGTGCTGTGTTTTGATGAATTAGCGTCTAGTTTTGCATCGAAATCAAACTGTACGCTATTTGTGTAAGATAATTGTTGTTTAAATTGTAATTTTCCATTGTATTTCCGGCATACAGACACACAAAAATTTGCGATTTCAAGCGCCTTAATTGGTAGAAAAAATTGTTGATCCAAGCATGAGATTACAAGTCAAGTCTTTTTCAACTGGAAGACACGGCAATAATTCATTAGACTGTACAATGTTTATACAGGAGCTTTGTCGTTTACATTATCTAATTCACGTAATTTGTGAGCCAAGTAATTGCATAAACTCAGATTCTCTCGTATAATTGAGATAACACAAAGTTGAGAGATGTACGCGCAGTTGACTTGTAAAACTCCATACGATAATTCTATACGATTCAATATTTTTCAATTATATTCGAAACAAAATTACTGATGAAAAAATATTGGCGAAACAATGACGCAATCTGGTCGAACCGAACGACTGTTGGTTAGCCGGTGAAATGAGCATTGCACGGGAAATCAGTCGAGAGGAAAATAGAATCCCTTTAAAAACAGATGCCTTTGGGTCACAAACCAAAGTGTATCTGCTGCCGGTCTACGATTCGATGTACTGTGAAAGAGCTATTTTCTTCAGTGATGCCGCAAGGCTCGGACACAGACGGGCTCATTCGATGGAATTATTACAGTTTTTTTTTTGTGTTTCGTTTCAATCGAAATAATCGAGTAATGGGAGGAAGCAACACTTGTTCTTGTTGAAATAAATCAACCCCGTGTCTGGCTCCCTTACAATCAATGATTTAGAAAATAAACGTAGCGGTTAGGTCTGTGCATATGTTGTGAAGGGTAAGTTTTCGGAGGGGTTGTAGAAATTGTAACAAACTTTCGACTATTTATTTTCCACATACCTAAATCTGTTGATGGTCGCATTTTATCAAATTGAAAACTTTTATGTGTAGTTTGAATAGTGGTTAATTGAATAAATTTAATTTATGGATGATATGTTTTGTGTTGCAAATTCTATTTATTTATGAACACTTCATGTACCGTCATTATATTGTAATTAGCCGTAATGTAAATTACGTTATGGGAAGTTATTGTATGTGTTGCATCTGTATTTTTTCCAAGTATTAGGTTGGTTTGCGGCCGCTGATGGAGATTTCATGTTTTCCACATATAATAGTGCGTGTATGCGAAATGTTTCGGTCGACGGCACTTTGCAAAAAGGCCACAGGCGGTATGATTGTGTCTGTATATGTATGTAGAGGGGTGGTGGTGTAATAGTAGAACGTGAGAGGGAATGAGAAACATATAGACCAACGACGAATTAGGGTATATACGTGTGTAGAATTACATCCGGACTATGTAACAAAGCCTATACATTGCCACAAATAAAGGGGCTTTTACGACCACCTAAGTGCTTAAAATCATTTAAAAGTATTACTATGTCTCTAGAATATTTCGTATTGTTAATGGCGACAATTACATCTACCCCTATCAAACAAATTTTAACTTATACCAAATTGAATAACATCGATGTGTTAGATACAAAAGAAACAGATGCTGTAAGTTAGAGATTTTTATTTTTGTTTACCGGTGAATTGTATGCGATTTTTTGCTCGAAATGTGACTGCTATTTTCCATGTTATTTACTATCTTTCAAAGGTAGGACATCGGTTACAGATGTCGTTCACTATAGTCAAACTAACTGTATGCTACAACTGCTATTGACAGGCCTCTCATGCGTTGCTTTGTGCCGGTCTATTTGGAATCAAACGGGAAAAAAAAGCGCTCCCCATGTAGCTTTCTAATTCAAATAAGAATTGATCGAAAAATCTACATTCAGTATCTTTACTTTTTCGTACTCTGATTACAATACGAATAAAGCACAAAAAAATACGAGAAAATTCGGGTCGAAGGCAAATTGTGGAAATTTATCCCAATTTTCTATTTACATTTGGAATATATTGGATTGAAGTCGTTTTTCATTATTAACCTTTTAACGGATACAATGTATTCCTTTTTTTTCTTCTCGTGTTGTCTATAATTCGCTATTATTACTGGAATCGTTATTAAATGTTATCGCTTCCAGATCACAGCCACTAGATCAAATTATTCTAAAAGGCCCTTATTCTCGCCTTTCATCATCGCCCCTTTTATGTCCTAATAAATCCGACATTATACAGTATCTTCATTATTATGCCGCTCCAATATTCCATAAAGGTACATTGACAGGTCGCTCCAAATTGCCGTGAAAAAACGCTTTCGACCTCACCAGTTACACAAGCCACAAAGCCGATAATTCATTAAGCAATTTTTTTTATTCGACTTCAATTTAATCCAATGCTCTTGGCTCAACAATAAACTACAAGTTTAATATTTTAATACATCGAGAAAAAGAGAGAAATATTTATTTGCCATCCGAAAGTCGTATAAACAAAACATAAAACAACTAGGTGATGCCAAAAGGGACCAACTTCGAAATGGTGTTTGTTGTTATATTATTTAATGTCGCCGTCGTAAAATGCTCTAGCAACAGCATCTAATACAACGATGTAATTCCGTTACATGCTACAATAACACTGTTGAAATGATGCTGTAACAACGAATGAGCGTATCTTGTTGAATTCGTTTCTTATTTCCGATAATTCGAGACTTTTCGAACATTACCATCGATTAATTAACGTACAATATCAATCATTTAAGTAGACGGACATTTGGTGGTTTTGAAAGAAAAAAAAGTCAATGTAAAGGTATCTGTAGGGCTGTGTGAATAACAAGACTGTTCGCTCTTATCAAACTACACCGCTTCAAAGTATAGACATTTTCTTCTCTCTTCGTCGTTGGTGAAACGTTATCGTTGAAGCGCTGTTCTGAAAGACACTCCTCATTAATCTTGCTAAACCATGCAAAACTTATCGGGCTTTTGGAATACAGTGGCTACATGATATATCGGTATTGAAACTTATAATAGGCCTTAGGGAATTTGGCTGCATCGAGAAGAAACTTCCTAATGTTACAACCTCTCCGGACCCTCTATCTGTGTGTGTGTGTGTGTATGTGTTCTCTTTTACCATTTTGTTGCAAGTTTACACAAAAGGCAAGCGCGTATAAGAAGGAAAACAGCAAAGAGAGAAAAACCATACTGTTGAAAAAGAAGGAAATGCGGGAGTGGAGTAGAAGAAAAAAAAACTGAATATTTTATAAGACTAGTATTCTTTCTCTCAAGTTTTTGATTACCTGTCTGTTATAAGTAGTAAGAGAGAGAGACTTAGTCTTCAATATCTGATATTAAGTTTGCACGATTCGATATTTGTTCAAGTGTCGACTCATTTTCTTTCGCCTATCATTCGTTTGCCGCATCCATATTTCATGTTTCAATACGATGAATCGAACGTGACTCCACATACGCCTACAATGTGGCTTTTTTATCGGCATTTTCAGTCGTTGCATCCTAATATATTCGAACTTAATAAGAAGTTATTACCGGAAAGATATTGCTAGCGATAGTAGTTGAGTACCGAATATATCCCCGAAATAAAACACTAGAATATGTCCGGTTGAGTCGTTCAAAAAAAAAACGTTCTCAAGACTCAAATCGATTTGTTCGTGTTATCGATGGAATATCGTAATACGACAGCTTTTCAGTGTGTTCACAATATGTGCCATTTTTGGTGTTAGTACATTCGAGAAAGGATCTTGCAAATTTAAAGATCACTTACGTGCTCCATTACCATTTGTACGGTTTATTTCGATCTCCAGTACACGGGTGTTTGATAATAAATAAATTTCCGAAAATAGGAAGAATAACAAAAGGAGAATCAAGCAAAATCTGGACTATTTACGGGCACTGATAAATCACCGAGTTTGTCGAAATAATGAGGCATCGTTAATGGTTGACATTTTACAAAACAGCAAAACGTAAATTTCGCAATAATAAAATCGGGCTCCCAACTGAACCGGATTAGATTGGAATTATAGAGACGATAATTTACTCAAATAAGCATAACCCGGCTTTCTTAAAGACGTGACACGGTTTGAAATATGACTACGTTTACTCACATACACACACACAAACACAAATAATTTTAGGAAATGGCATTACCAGCTATCTTATTATTCGTCTAACCGCGGAACGTAAACATTATCACAAACATGAATATATCTTCAACAAACTGACAGAACGTCTGAAATGTACGCACAGAAGGTATTTCATTTGAGAGGACCTAAAACATACAAATGCCTACCATAGGTGACAGGGTATTCTACAAGTGATTGTTTCAGGGGGAGTTACGTTTGTCAAGTCAGAGAGAAGCCTGGTGCGGATTTCAATTATGCACAAAGCCGTGTCAAACACGGGCTGTACACAAAGACCTCAGAGAATTTACAGACGATCGTATGTCAAAGATATATGTATATACATACAACTTATCAAAAGCTTTCAACTTTTGTGTATGTTTTCGCATTCCTCTCTCTATCGTTTTTATTGTTGTTGTATTTTTTACGTCTTGTTAATATTTCCACCACTCAAATGATAAAACCGAAATTGATGTACGGTTTTCCGCTTTGTTGCGCAAGATTTTTTCCCTCGTCGAATTAATCGATCAGTTGCGCCATAAAGTTGCTTTGTTACAAATGAAAGACCACCGCCTCACACACACACACAAAAAAATCGACTATTAAACTTGAATTTGGCACAGTTTTACTAATTTACAAATTTGAATTACAAAATAGCCAAGAAACTGTGGCATCGACCGATTCGTTTTGTTCAATGGTCATATTCGAACTTTATGTGATTGATGCGCCTGTACGCCGATTACTCTACGCTTGATTCTTTTGATCTTATCGCAATTTGATTGATTGAATCGGTGCTAATGCACATCTTATTAATGGCTCACGATCGTAAAGAATTCAAACTAATGGAAAAGTTACTTTAGACTTTAACCTTTTTGTGTGCTCTCTACTGTTGTTTTTTTTTCGCTTCTCGTTTCTTTTCTTCGGAAAAAATCTAGAAAAATTCTGGATTTTTCATCAAAGCAATAACGCCCTAATCCGACAGTTCCCCATTAAAGTTAATAGATAGAAACAGAAAGACAAATCGAAATAATTTTGTATAAACTATTTTGTTGAAACGTTATCGACAATATCATCATAATCAATAACAATGTCCCTTTTTTGTTTGCTATATGGTTATCGGTGGACGATTTATAAAAAAAACCACCCGTCACATACGTATAGAGTCATTTAAAACAAACAAAAAAAAATTGTATATAGATATAAGAAATAATAAAGAATTCCAGTGGAAGATCTACGAGTCGTTTCAGTTTCTAAGGGTGAACATTCCCGAAATTATTAGAAGCTATTGTATGGAGAGCACATCATTCTTGGAATGTTTTCTTTGATAGCCACTTATCATGATGCCGTACAAATGATAAAGGACACTAGACGGCAACCCTAGTTCGGTGGAAAACAATTTTCTTGTAATATTACACGCTTTTCTGACAGAACATCTATAAACACAAACACGGATACATTCTTGTATACGATATGTGTATTTCTGATCTGATCATGGCAATTTGCAATACGATTTAAGTAAATTACGTTTCTGTCTATTATTTAAAAGACTATTATTGGAATTGATGTGGTTCGGTGGTGAATGTTGTTATTAATAGTTGTTGGCAACTATTCATATTTGTAACTAATAGCTAATTAGTTAGGCAAGTTGGCATTCGAAAAGTCCATCTTTACTTAACAGTCTGTTTCTATATGCGGTTGATAGAGCTTCAAAAGATTAGAGGTTTTCCCATTCATTCCAGTCATGTTATAAAGGAACTTATAGAGACGACTTTTCCCATTATTAACGTTAATTATCATTATTGTTACTGTCAACATTCGATAGAATTGGTAAATTAATAAGATGCTTTAGAGAGAGAGAGAGAGAGAGAGAGAGAGAGAGTATTCTTTGTCATTAAGTTCTCTATTCTCTATCCACTTTTCCAAAAAATGCTCCTAAAATGACTAACCTATCGAATTTAAGGTCTCGAAAGGGCCTATATGTTGAAAAAAAATTCTCCTATTGGTAAAAATTTCCAGCTCAATTTTAAAAGGTGTCGGTGGATATTTGAAATTTCCCATTTAAATAACACGCAAAAAAATGTTTGTCCATTAAAAATGCTATAACTTTTGAACCGTTTAAGATAAAAATTTTATTTAGGCACATTATTGTAGGGCATTAAATTCTCTAAAAGATGCTTTAGAGTTGATTTTTTTAACCCAAAAATTCATATACTTACGGTCTTTGAAAGTTGATGAAAAACAGATATTATGTTTAGTTTAAAGCTATTATGGAAATTTTCATTAAAAATGCTATAACTTTTGAACCGTTTGAGATAAAGATTTTATCCAGGCATATTCTTTTAGGGCATTAAATTCTATACAAAAATACTTTGAAGTTGATTCTTTTAACTCAAAAATTCATATACTTACGGGCTATGAAAGTTGAAAAAACATATCTATTTTTCATCAACTTTCATAGCCCGTAAGTATATGAATTTTTGAATTAAAAAATCAACTTTAAAACACCTTTTTAGAGAATTTAATGCTCTACAAGAATATGCCTGGATAAAATTTTTATCTCAAACGGTTCAAAAGTTATAGCATTTTTAATGAAAATTTATATTTAAATGGGAAATTTCAAATGGCCACCGACACCTTTTAAAATTGACCTAAAAATTTTTCTCAATGGGAGAATTTTTTTTCCAACATATTGGCCCTTTTGAGGCCATAAATTCGATAGGTTAGTCATTTTGGTTCAGCGGGGTCCCACTTAAATGAGCGAACTAGTAGGAGGTTTTTCAGTGGTACCAACGTTTAAATTTATTGTAAGAAAAAAATTGTTATTACAAATGACGTACTATTTAATTTATTTTTCAATTAAAATTAATTCCTAAGCTATTTTCAAATTCGAGTGGTTTGAGAAATTGTGTATAGAAGCGCTGATTATGTTTTAGCTTACCAATATTGTGATTGTAACACTAACAAAAAAACGTATTTTTTCCGTTCGGTTGGTCATACTGAAAAACCTCTTTCTCAAATAAGAGTCATACAAAATAACATTGACTGAGACCCCGCTGTTTTGGTTCACCCTAACGCTCTTACAAGGTGTCTCAAGAGAGTGGCTCCAAAGATAGAGATTTTAAGTTGAACAACAAGCCAAAGAGTGTAAGACTGTAAGATTTCTAAAATTGACACCTTAGTCCAGAAAGATTCCTGTAGAATTGCCCCCAGAGCATACAAAACATAACACACCAGCAGCTCGAGCATTAAATATAAAATCATAAGCTTAAACGTCGAAATCATGACTAAATTCTGGTTAGAATGAATATCTTTGCCAAAAAGGCATTATTAGGTATCTATTTGAGCCTTTGAGCAACGGAATGCTCCGTTTGATTAGAGGACCACGATAGGACATACTGCAGCATGGCATTTTTTCGACGTAAGCTAGAAATTCTTCCTCCGAATAAAAATTTGGCCCGAACATGACATGGCAAATTCCATTTACGGGCCAAGTGAAGCAACCACATTGGGTCCAAGTCACAGACGCAGTGGCGAGTTCGTATCTAATTAAGCTTCCTGTTTAGGTGGAAATTTGCAAACTACACTTGCAACCTAAGCCTAATTTGCATGTCAATTGATAGCGGGTAGAGTAATACGCACATGTTGGCATAATCTATGTCGACTCAAAAACAAACATTGCTATCTTCGGCACGCCTTTGGAACTCCGATAGTATGCCAGAATTAGGCCATGTCCTAATTACTTTCGACTGTAGCATTCCTAACTTCGGTAAATATTTGGTTGCTGCGATTAGGAAGTCCGTCAGTATGCTAGACTTAAGCTATGCCACATAACCGAATTTGGAAATTTTTCGGCATGCCAGTTTGCGCTTGAACGCATGTGGACCTCACAAGATTAGAATTAAGCTTGACTAATATCGGAAAGCCTAACTAAAATACTCGGACAGTTTATGCGCTTACGTTAATGTTCAACGTTTTGCAAACATCTGTGATCCAAAATTGCATCGAATATGCGATCGTCCGTGCTACAAAGTTCTTCTTCGAACACACCATACGAAAGTTGTCTGACGTGTGCGTTAAAGTGAGGGAGTTGGGGCAAATATTTTAATGATTCGACTTTCTAAAACGGCAATCATTCACACAACCTATTCTTATGTAGTGCTGATGTTTAAAATAAGGCAGTTATAGCGTTTTTATTGCCCGTAATAGAACTAGAATCGTTCTAATTTTGATAGATTATAGTGTACACATCTGTTGTATTACGAAAATCCCATGGATGATTAGATGATTACATTAAGCAGCCCGATATTAAATTGTGCCGTGAAATCACAGATTATGACAAGATTAAAGTTTTATAATGCCATCTATGTTAGAATTTAACGAGCTAAACAACATATAATCAATTTAGTTTTGCTATATAATAGAATATGCTATAGGCGACAATAAATGGATATTTTCATATTTATTGCGGAATATTGGAATGAATTTTATGATTGTCCATTGGTATCGATACAATTCTGGGTAATTGTAGTGAATCATGTACGATTAACATTGATAAAATTGAAAATTTTATCTTATTAATCTCTGGAGAGAGATTGAGTAACACTTACTCAATTCGGCACGCTTTCCTCGCAAATGCGTGTTTTTATCGTGTTTTTATAGTTTTTAAGGACGAAAAGTTTAATTTTAAGGCTGAGTAGACAGGGAGTTTTTCGTCTGTAGAGTTTTTTTTTGCTTGTTGATAACTTCCGAACAATTCGTCTACACACGTTTACCACACACAGATCAATGTAGTTGTGGAGAGAAAAAAAATCTCGGGTTTGTTAGAGAGTTGTAAAGCCGTGTAAAATACCAGGCAATAGGAGGATATAAGAGAATCGTTATTCGACACGAGAAATTGTTAGCTTTGATCAACGAAGCGGTAATCTGGACGTCGACATTATCTATCCTTTTCTTGCTTAAGTTGTGTTATCGTCAGACAGAAGGCATATTAGAAGTTTCGAGTAGTACTCCATTTGCAAATTAAAAGCCAGGACTTCCGAACCATCGCATTCCTCATTACTTTATAGTTTCATTTTCAATGCTCATTACCCGATTTACATATTCATGATGTTATCACTTTGTTGGTCTCGATTTCGCAATTTAATATTATTAGATCAAAGCCCAGTCAATAAACTACTATTTGATTTACATAAATGTAATCAAATGTACACGATTCGATTACAGAAAAATCGCAATTCTGATGGAGCAAATCGAATTCTTTTCAGTCGATTTCAGGATTAACGTAGGGATTAACTAGTTAAATTTATAATCTTGTGTTGTTGATTAATAATTCAAAAAAGCGTCCGGCCGTCGACTGAATACTTAAAGAAGGGGTTAGTATTCTACAATCTACTACTACCCGGTTTTTGATAATAAACAACACCCATGGGAGAAAACTCTCAATTTCCTGGGCATATTTTTCGTATTTGCTGGCATCCGTCCAATCTGCATCTAATGAATAAAGTAGAATATAACGACATCAACACACTACAATTATTAATAAGATTCACGGTACAGTCGATTTAACCGGTTAGTCATTTCCGACCCGTTCTCTATATATATAATTAGAAATTTATCTAGTCTTAAATCGATGATAGATGTGAGCACTAAAAATCTTTTTTTGGGAAAGAAAATTCGTTTTCAGTCGCACACTATCTGATAATTATACGAATGAATGGTGGATTCTAATTGGGAATTAGTTTAAATTAGACGCATATAAATGTTAGTAGAATTAGGTCGTTGTATATTATTCCATGAATTATTTGATCCGATTAGAGTCATATTCAGTAACGCGAAAATTCATATTTTCCAACTAATGATTCCTCTAGAGTGAATCGTCTCCCGGTTATAATCCATTTGATCGGCTATCCAATTTAATTTTCAGCCAACGTCAAGTTCTACACAAATCCATATGTTTTATTATGTTGGAAGAAATCAACACCCTTTGTACATTCTGTATACGTTGTTAGTAGGTACATACTCCCTTGTAACTCAACATTGTGTGCCACTATAGCAACAAAGTGGATGATAACGAAACACGCAATGATTATCTTTGTCTGGCACTTATAACTAACACAGAAGTGTATGTATGTTTTATACAAATAGTAAAGTGGTAAATTACTGTATATCCAGGCAAACTAACGAGCATCTTGAAACAACAACTCAACTTTTTCGTATTTCTTCGCATTATTTTAATTGGCTGAAAGAATAGCGCAAACAAATCAACTACGTTAAAAAAGATCAACATTTCAAATTTTAATTGGTATTATTATTGGACGTGGGCGTTTTTTATCTGCGATAAAATGTAACAAACTAGTGTTGAAGGATGTGCACAATTACTACAACACGATATAAATTTCATGAAGCACCCACTGGTCCTTGTTGATTCTGCACTTTACGAACATTTATGGAAGCGTGAAGCACCTTTCGAGTGGACAAAGGACAGCCGTTGTGTGATCATACTAAAGCTACGACAATGATATATGGTTTCATATAATCCGCTACGAAAGAACACAAGGGGAACGAATACAACTAGTTCTTGTGCCACACAACAAACACCACATTCGTACCCTTATTTTAATAGAATAACCAAACAGTTGAAATTCGACATTGATAATGGTGGATCTTTTGTGTTTCAGTTTTAAAATATTTCGTAATCTCGTCAGCTCATTTAACGAACGACAACCACTTTGATATTAATAATAATCTTATTATTATTATCCGGCTATTATTAAAACGAATTCTCATAAAATAACAAGATGGGACAATTTTAGATGGAAGAATTCGAAAAATTCTCAACGAATTTCCCATTTTCAGGACCTGATAAAGCTGACTGTTTTTCTTGTTGCCAGCCTCGAGCGTACATTTTTTTCGTGGGGACAACAGGCGAGAGACGAATAACAATAACGGCAAAAACTAAGGGATGTAGTAGGGTCTTCAATTCAATACCAGGTGTGTATCCTGGAGCCGGGATCAATTTCTGTTTGTTGGCAAAAGTAGTACGGGAAATATACAAAATAAATAGCGAAATTCAAATAAAAATATGCCTGCATATTTGCAATGACACTATATCGAGTTGGATTTATACGAGTAAAAAAAGCAACTATTTCGATCGATATAAGCACCAATAAAATAAGGATTGATGATTATTAACGTTGTTGAACAACAAATGAAAATGTGTTAATTTTACAACCAGCGAACAACTCGACCAAATCCCAACATTTTCTCCATAGAATCAGTGTTATTTGAAATTGTTACTTTTGTCCGACGCCGACTAAGAACCGTGGGGGAGGTTGAAATACAATTAAGAAAATGCTTTTATACGTTCATTTGGTTGGATCGTAATGCTACCGAAACCGATGGTATGGGGGCTGTGCGCGACAATAAAACAAGAACAACAAAAAGAAGAAAAATTGTCCGCCCGGTTACAATTTTGCATTTTTAATTCCAGCTCTTCTTGTTTCAATTAAGAGTCAGAAACTTAATTTATATTACGTTAATGAATTTGGACCGAATAATGAAGCACTTTTAATCTGCTTTATCGTTTTTCTCGTTTTTTTCCCCCCTATCAGAAAGTTTCTTCTTCGATTTGCATCATTTTTTATGGCGGAGTTGTTAACAAATTACAACTTGTATGTTGTGTTAATTAACTGAACGTACAGTAAATTGCGAATTCGTTGACTGTAATAAATGATTATTTGTCGAAAATCACATTGTAATAAAACTTTTTAATACTTGCAACTTTCTTCTGTTCTAAGCCTCTTTTCATTGTCGGAAGGTTTTGTTGACGTTCTAATTACTGTGATAATTAATGAGCAGGGCGTTATTTCCACAGTCGTAATGGCGTTCAAATATATCTTTCCTCTATCTATCTGTCTTTGTCCGATACCCACCACTGTATTGTTACAATTATACCAGCTTTTACTATTTTTCGTTAAATGAGAGAATTTCCAAATACATTTCAATCTTTATGAATGGGTAATTGAGTGTCGTTCCTGTTCGCCATTATTATTTTACACATTCATGTTGGAATTAAAGAACATTTCCATGAAATCCCCCCGTCTTGGTAACGCCTGAACAGCAAAACGAAATAAATGTGAAATATTTATGTTTTTCATCGTCAAAGGAGCTCAACATATCAAACACGTTTGTTTTTTTCTGTTGGAATTCAAGCGTTCCACATTTATGGCCGCCTTCAAAGTGAATATTCATCAGGCAAAACAAACTCACTCTTTTGATATAAAAATAAATTTTTCAAACGTGCAATAATTTGTCGTCGTCTACATCTTATCGGACAAATAACATCAACAACTGCAGAATTGTATTAATAATAATAGAGAACAGGGCATGAGAGGATGATGATGGAGGAAAAACAGAGCGACAATGCAACTGTTGAATATTAATGAGCATATCTCACTCATTCTAATATTACCATCGGAACTGATTACTGTACTTGAAGCGAATTGTTTACAATTGCATTACTTCTTGTCGTTGTATTTTTTATTGTATTAGAGCTTTCCCATTTGCGATACCTGGATAGGTTTGGTGGAAATGTAGTTGGCAATATGTAACAGTTAATTAAATTTCAACATTCCCTAGAGGTAACCGTCAACATTGGCACATATTGTTATGGACTAGTGAGCCTTCCCTCAATTCTCGCTCGCTAATTTTTTTTTTGGGGGGTGTTTCTGTTGTTGTAACCAAGCGAACTTTTCACGGCTCTCCCATTTGTAAAAAGCGAGAGATACAATTAATTAAAGCATATAGTTGACGGACGAACAAGGGTAGAAATTAGTTATAATTTTTTACAACAAGTTGGACATGATTAAATTTATTGAAAGTCATCTAAATGTCGAATTGAGGTTGTTCGTTCAGTTCAAGGAGTACCTGAACTCTTTGATTGATTATTGGAAAGCTTTAGTAAAAAATTTAATTAAAAGACTTAAGAGTCAATCGAACTTTTCCAATAAAACTTTAATGTTGACAAGCTTTATAATATCTACTAAACATTTATTAACAAAACGTGTACGAGTTAATTTATTTCTTTTTATTATTACTGGTAAACTCAATAAATATATCAAACAATATTTTTCTAAATGGGAAATCTACCGAATAAAGAGATTATAAAATCAAAAGAGACTACATTTAGATTTGAATAGAGTTATAAATGCTATTAACGTTCATCTTTCCCCTCATTTTTTTTAATGTCATATTATGTAAAGCTCCATAAATTTGAGCCTTTGAAAATCTACCACATCATCTGCAGCCAGTTTTCTATACTCGTCACCCTTTATAGCTATTTACAAAAAAAAGAAAATATAGGAATAATGTGTTTTGGTTTTATTATATATCAAACTATTTGAAAGCGTTACAAATAACACCATTACTCTTGTATAGAATTGTGTCTTTTGTACGAAAGCCATTTACATCTTCATTTGCACGAAAAAAGATTTTTTTTGGTCCAAAATTCGCTTTATAATCGTGCACGATTTGTTAACTCCCAAACACAGTAAGTCTTACTCTTCAACTAAAACATTAACCCTTTGCGATCAATTGTAAAGCAATATTTGTTAGTTTGATTATCAAAACAGTACATGATGGAGTCGGCAAAGCAACTAAATATCCTCGTGGAACAATGGAGTTGAAAAAAGGACGATTCTTGTAATTATTGTTTTCGTTACGCTTACTTGCTGATCAATAAACAACTTGCTTATTTGCAAGGCCGGATCCTATATGGTCAATTTACACGGGGACAGTAACTAAAGCAAATAACTTAAGCAAGCAACTAAATTTAGCCACTTGCATTGTGTAAGCGTTTGATTTAGTACTAGAGACAGTAAAAACTGTAGTGCTTTAATACTGAATCAAACGTTTACACAATGCAAGTGGCTAAATTTAGTTACTTGCTTAAGTTACTGTCCCCGTGTAAATTGACCTTTACTGAACGTGTAGTATTTTCTTTCGTAAGAGGAGTATGAAAGTATAATTGAAAAAAAAAAGAGAGAATAGTCCCAACTCCGATAAATTTGTTCTGTATGAGATTGGGGTACTATCTTGGAACTGTTTGGAACCGCTGATAAATACATAAAATATGATTCAGTTTTGAAAAAAGTCATTTTTAGAGGAGTCAAATTCTATGTTAGCGCTTCAGTTCTGGTAGATCGTAAAAAATGTTCAGTTTTTGGAAAATTCTCGCAATCAAAATTTTAAAAATAATTTCCTTTGTTTTGAAAATACAAAAAGTAGCAACCCTGTAATGGAACCTGGAAATTTTTTATTCCACTCCAGAATTTTTTCTGAAGTTTTCAGATGGCTCCTTAGTCCCAATATGCCTTCACCTGTATTGTGCCCTTCATTTGGCTACCCATGTTTTCATTTACAAAACATATTTTTAATATTTTCCACCTTTTTTATATCACATCGTATATATAGGTTGTTGATAAGAACCGAACAAAGGACACTTACTTAACACTCTTTAGAATTTTTAGTTCTTGTTCAGTTATGTTCTAGTCTTTGATTTCGAAAAATTGTGATTTTTTTTGTTAATTAAAAATTAATTGTGTCTAGTGTTAGTGCCAGTGCCTTTCAGGTAATTATATTGTTTCTTCGAATATTAGTTTTTCTGTCAATTTTTGTTGCAGTTGTGCAATTATCAATTGAAACCAAACTGTGACTATTTTTTTTTCTCAGCAGTCTCATAGGAAAAGGTGGATTTTTGCATTGTTTTAAATTATTTTAATACGAAATCTATTATGACACTTTTCTGTGGGACACCAAACTTTTTTATTACGGATTTCTAAAATTCAGCAGAGAATTATCACAATTATTTTGGATTCTTTTCCTGTTGTCAAAAGAAACTAATTTCGATCTGAAATAGGACCGTAATTAAAGAAGACGCCAAAGAATTCGGCTACGAAAGATATAAAACTAGTGCACTCAATATTAATTTCTGGATAGAGGTGCCGAAAATAAGCTTGCCTGGTGCGCCAGGAAAGCCTTGGACAGGCTCTGCTTATTTGTTTCTAGTTGTTCTAGTTACTTCCAGATCAAGTTGCCACCTCCTTCCTGCTTTGCAAAACAGCTGAAGTAGGATTCGAGATTGCTAAAGTCTAAATTGCACTATGAATAAACGGAAAATTGAAGGGATTTCATAGGCCAATAATTTTATTAATTCGTTTAGAAATAAGTCCACAATTCTCTTTATTGCGGAAAACTGAAGCTGAAACATTTTAATTAGGTTTTGATTTGGCCCGCACAAGGCATGCCCCAGTCGCAAACGTAACGCAGTTGCGAGTTTGTACCTAATTAGGCTTCCTAATTAGATACAACAAAAAACTAAGGTTTTCTTCAAGAGAAATAAAATTTTCATTCGTTGGCCAATAAAATTTTTGCAGTTACCGAACAAATATGAACACTTTGTGCCTCGAGTGGACCTCAGTAATACAACTAAAATTAGGCCAGCTGCAAAGCATTTGATGGTAAATCATATTTCGAAGTGGATAGCCGAAAAGTGAAATCTTTTGTTAAAAAAAAAACACTAATATAAAAAAATAAGAAGCATTTACATGACGGTAAAACAGGGCATATGAAAGTTTCTAAACTTGCTACGGACCTGGTTATTGAAGTCGTCGATCCGCAAAGTTTTAAAAGCAACTTCTTCACAATAGCCGGAGCATTAATCAAAATGGATTAAATTTAGCTATAGCTTTCCAGATTTAGAGTTTTCCGTCCGCACATACGACTGCAATCATTGCTGATTTCTAATTACTATATTGAGCTAGTTGCATCTAGCCGTTTTAATATTAGAGTACAGTGAATTTAACCGTCTGCCGAATAAATATTAAACTGAATGATTTATTTATACAATAAATATTATATATGAGCTTCTGTAGTCTGTTCGAGTAGATTTTACCCCTTTCTATAATATACATATATCCTTTGGTACATTTTGGTGAAATGTTTATTCATAACCAAAACCGAAAATCCAGAACTACTACTCAAACTGACGCTCTTCTTCCCATCGTTTTATTTTCGAATTTCACTGAATATGGCATATACAAGGCAATGCTTTCAATGCTATTAATCGTTGTATATATGCCGACGACTATTTCGGGATAATAAATATTTTAAGATCCTTTATAAACTCGTACGTAATAATTAAAATGATAAATATCTAGAGAATCTGAAGTTATTTTATAGTTCCTGTACGGTTATGTTGGCGGAATATCATAAATATAAACCAATATCAAAAGTAAGTTTCTTTTTTCCACTGTTATAAACTATATCCTGTAGTAGCTATATAGCGATAGGTAAGGGTGGAGATGTGAACATAAAAGGATATATAAACGAACTTCTTTTCTAGAGTTATGCATTACACGTTTAGGGTTTGGATTTTTCCATCACAGTGAATATTCGATCGATCCTCAAACATACGCATAAACATTTCTGAAAAACGACGATAATTGACCGGAAATTATAACGTATACATTCAGAATGAATGTTCTTTTATTGAGTAACTCTTAATTAACAATAATTCTCATTGAATTGACCAGTAATTCAATCCAACTATAGACTCGATCGTCTATTTGTAGTTGTTGTATAGTCTTAATTAATCGAAATAACTCTAATTATAAATCTTGAGAGTTATCGTCTATTCAATGCAAACTTTCCCGTATTATTCGTATATTGAAATGGGATAGATGAAGCGAGTATACTACTCACCTAGCGTTTTGCGGCCCCACCGATTTGGCCTCATACGATGAACTTGCCGATATTGCATGGTCGGGTATCCGACCTTCTTCCATCCCCAAAGCCGATCGACATTCACCTGTAATAAAATTGATGGCAAATTAAAAACAAAAATTATCCACTATAGTTGTCGTTTTTGTGGTATTGTACAGAATTTATTGTTTGAGACATAAAAACGGGAAACGTTTGTTTCGTTTCCAGTGTAATTGCGAACGCTCGTTACTGTCATTGTAACGATCATTTAAAACAAGCCATTAGACCCTGCACACAGTTAGGGTAACAAATACTCACACACACACGTAAATAGTGTATAGAGTTCCTATTTCTATCATCTAACAAACAGTTCGGAACACACAAAAACGAAACAATTACTCTTTCGTACAAAACTTTCGGGTATAATACAAGTGTTGAGTGAAAGTATTTCCATCTTTGTAAAATTCGTTTTGAATTCGCCCCAAGGTTCAAGATATTTCGGCGTGTTTCTGCATGATTTTCGGGCGAGCAACTACTCTTGATACCGTTAAAGTTTGTTCGCGTAATTCTATTTGGCACGTCGGTATATAGACCCTAATTAATTTATTGCGTTTCATTTTCACTGGGAGACGTTTCAGTTTTCGACAGGGGTGTTGTACAACATAGACGACCCTTCCAATGCAATAAATGTAGTAGTTCGACTATCAAACCGTCTAAACGTACGTTTCACTTCAATCAAACTACCGAAGCGGATTTCTGCCCGGGATGGTATTATACGAACATTAGAATTTATTACTACAGCTACCCTTTAATAAAAGCGTCAATATTTAAAAATAAACAATAATAGTCTGAAGAGAGAGAGCCGCCCTTCCTCCACTTTAGTGACCATTGTGGTATGTCATTGGGCGAAATAGATGGATGTTGCCGAGGAGGGTTCTATATTATGATAAGAGGACACGTGTGTAATCAACCCGTTAAGTGATATTGGCTGGTTGAGAGTCTATCGAGTCTATGAACCATATCTCAAAAACTTCCAATATATTGCACATATGTTGAAATTTGTTCAATAATACGGAAATCGTCGATAAAATCCACTCGAAATAATTACCAGAAATCGATTACTTTCAACAATAAGGATGTTTTCCAATTTATTTACTGATTGAACACGAAATGTACGATTTGAAATCGTTTTATATTTGTAGCAATTTTTTCCTCCGGTTTATAATACAATTCATTTAAAAAAGAAAAGACGCAAAAACGAGGTGTCATCCGCAAACGCTCCATGATGGAAATGAGATATTTCTTTCATCTTTTTGACATGGCAATATGGAAAATACGTTACAATATCCCCAGTAAAATGGTCTCATCTTTGTAAATTCGTCTACATTTATATTTCATACATAAAATAACGTACACGCAATAAATAATCGTAAAAATTTACTATGTAAACATTACGGGAATATATGAACGGACTGTGTGGAAAACCTCGGCACTGTACTTAGAGGCGAAAAAAAAAGCGTACATAATGCACGCAAACATATTTATCATCGTTCTCGCTTTTTGCACAATTTACTCTAATAAGGCAAATATCAAGGAGTGTCTATTATTTCCATTAACCTGATTCTCCACCGAACACACTCTCATAACTGAATAAAAAAATCCAATGTACCACCACTTCAGAATACAAATTAAAGCATACTTCAGCTAAATATAGTAAAGAGATTATTTCCAAAGATTCTCTTTATCCAATTTAACGCAAATTGAAATGGTGGATCTTAATAGAATTCCACCCAAAAAAAATACTGGCGAACATTATTGTGTAATTATTATAAATAATAAAAGTGTTTTCTAATTTCCACCGGCCATATCTCTAAATTACATGTACGATGTCAGAAGTTCTAATTCCGGCAACATAATCCTCTTTACAAATTCGCAAAGCTCATGACTGTGCGCGCAACACATACAACTTGAAATTCTATTTGTGGATTATGTTCTTAAAGTCCGTATAAATAATTTCTTTTGTGTATTTAAGCTTTAAAACGTTCACCATTTCACTAATACGAAACAAAGTCTGGCCTAATTATTGTGCACGTTGTCAAAGAGTTGGCGTATTTTGTGTTTTTTCGTCGAATAAAACCCAACAAAAATTACCCCCTCTAAAGGTAATATAATAATATATCCGAGAATGGACTATTAACAGGAAGATCCATATTTCCCCTAGTTGTAGCAGTTTCCGAAAGAGAATAAACGATAGAAGGGGGCGCTCTATTGGGGAATCTATGGGAGTATTCACAGGAATCATTTCTTCTTTTCACTACAAATCGTTGGTCTGACATTCGATTCTTGATAACGTTATATAAGGGAATCTATCGTTAATATAGCGTGCTACGGGCAACGAAATGAATCAACTCTTGTATGGCAATTAATTAGGAACATTGTTATCAATAGAATGAGATTTCTGGTGAGATTCTCTTTGTTTGGTAGCTGATAAAAATGATTGCATTATAATATTGTGTAACAGTAAATTTATTACTATCGCAGATGAAATTCACTTTCATGCCACTCTGGCAATGTTGTGGCGCCTGGATGTCAATGCTATTATGTGGCAGGTGTGGCATAATGTCATTTTATACCGTATGCCGGTAATTTTAATCCAATACAAACTCTCTATTCGAACGATTATTCCACCACTTTAGCTCAAAATTTTATTTCTTCGAAACTATAGATAGTTAAGCAAGTGTCGTTACTACTTTACTTTGAAAGAAATATATAAAAATATTCATAAATTTGACAAAATATGCGACAAAATATCGAGTATGCGACATTTGAGGGGTCGGAGATCGTGTTGGCAGCATTATTGTTAGAATTCCGCGACATTCAACATATCCCATTGACCCAGTTCTACCATTTACCTCACCGTCACGTTTTTGTCTCACAATTTCTTCCCATTTTCGTTTATCCTTCCAACAGATACCCTCTATATTAGCTCAGAAGATAGAAAGAGATATAACACAACGATATAACAAGTCATCATGTGTGCTTTTGAGCAAAATTTAAAAAAAAAAATACGTTTTATATGAAATTAATTTCGAAAAACGTGTTCGGCATATTTCAAATCAAATAAACGACAACCGGAAATACACTGTCACCATGTGCCACATGATCCCGCCTCATCTACAGGAATAAAGGGAATTGACCAAACGCCCAGCGATGGGGCTTAGTTTAGCATTCAACGGTAGGCTAGAAGATCCTCTTAGAGCCGTTGGCTTTACACATCAGACACATGAAATGTAATCACCACATCGTCGATGCGGTGGCACAATGACGCCACAACACCACCAGCAACAGTAAAGTCGATGGAAAGCTCCAAGGAGCACAAACCGCCAACGCTTCAATGGTCTGATTGTATCGACGTCGTTTTCTAGAACAGAAAAAGACCAACCAATCCGTACACAATGTCCTGGAACAATCCCCATCGTCTTGAAGCTGATCGGGGATTTTCAAGCTGTGGCCGCACAGAAACAGGTGGATGTGTCAGATGTGTGTGTGTGCGTACAACAATGGATTTGGAATTTTTCGTTAAATTAAACGTACAGATGGTTGGAAATTCTCGATTCGAGTCATGTTTGATGGAACACACAAAACCAACATGGGAATCGATACATGTAGAGATTAATGTCGATATTATTAGAGCTATTAATCACCGCAATTCAAATACGTGAGCTAGAATTTTATTTAATATTAATAAAAGGGCGATTAGCTGGATTGCAGCAATTTAACAGAGATTTTTAGTAAACGGATTATCAACGTAATGGTTTTTATTTTTGTAAAAAAGCCGTTAAAGGAACGTAAGAAGATTAACAGTGGAAAAAAAATTTAAAGGCATAAGTCATGACTATTGTATTGTTGATAATTAGTACAGGCGCTGGAGGTACTTCAGTGAGCATGGAGTGGGCGATGCAATTTTTTTTGAAAATATGCTTCATTGACCCTTAATTGATGAGAAAATTTTTTTTAATGTTTATAACAATAAATAAAAAAATAGGCTTATCAGCTCAATAATTCCGTAATTATTTATAAAATTTAATATATTATGAACTAAATCGGTAGAATATTTATCAACTATTAACTTAGAAGCCAAATTTTTATCGTATGCCGTATTTGTTTATCATAAATCCATTTGTTACTAAAAAACGGCCAATTCTATCGTTTTATCATTATATTACTTTAATGGTACAAAATATGAAAAAATCATAGGGAACAATTTTGTAGAAAATTTAATTTCGAACAAATCATGTCATTAGCAAAAATTCGAAAAAACTAACATTTCTTATGTTATATAGCTTTAAAGGTCCGATTTTCGAGCGCAGCGTCACATTTATACCTTGCGGACAGCGTTTTTCGACTTTGTCACTATATAAATAATTGACTAATTTAGATAATCAGCTGATTCAAATTTTATTTTGTTCAAAATTCAATATTCTAACCAAAATTTGTTAAAAAAATGTCGAAACTTTATTGCTTCTCAGTTTGAATGTATTTTAATTATTACACGATATTCGAAAAAATTGTTACATAACAGTTTTTTTGATTATATGACAAATTTACTTAAAACAGTTACTGCTATTGAAAATAAATGACAATTGTTAGATAAAATTTAAAAAATCAATTATTTAAAACATTTTTCTCTCTAGTAAGATATATTATAAATAAATAAGAAACACGTCCAAGATTTTCACCTTTTCTTTCTTTTCATTCGACAATCACAGTAGAAAAATATATTTCTACAATTGTACCTGGCTAACTCATGTTCGAACAACTAAAAATGTTATTGAAAATAAATATCTCTAATAAATTTAAAAAAAATATGTGAGAATACTATTTTTTTGAAGTGTTATGCGTATAGATTAAAATTAATTTTAAAATATAAATTAATCGAATTCATGAAATTTTTCATAAATTTAATGTAAATAATTAATTTTTAAACAAAATAAAATTAGAATCAGGTGATTATCTCAATTAGTTAATTATTTATATAGTGACAAAGTCGAAAAACGCTGTCCGCAAGGTATAAATGTGCCGCTGCGCTCGAAAATCGGACCTTTAAAGCTATATAACATAAGAAATGTTAGTTTTTTCGAATTTTTGCTAATGACATGATTTGTTCGAAATTAAATTTTCTACAAAATTGTTCCCTACGATTTTTTCATATTTTGTACCATTAAAGTAATATAATGATAAAACGATAGAATTGACCGTTTTTTTAGTAACAAATGGATTTATTATAAACAAATACGGCATACGATAAATATTTGACTTCTAAGTTAATATTTGATAAATATTCTACCGATTTAGTTCATAATATATAAGATTTTATAAATAATTACGGAATTATTGGGCCGATCACCCTATTTTTTTATTTATTGTTATAAACAAAAATTGAACACGAATTTCGCTTGGCATCAAATACTTTCCCATCAATTAAGGGTCAATGAAGCATATTTTCAAAAAAAATTGCGTCGCCCCCTCCATCCATTCTCAAGTCTGGCACGCTCTCTTGATACTTGATTTACATGAACATCCTCTTACAGTTCGTCTCAGTTACCAGCTAAAGGTGCAGACGAAGTAGCAACCCGATCCGTGTTGTCTACCCTTAGCCGTATCGTCGCCCGGCTAATGACTCTCACTCATCATCATCATCATCAAGGGGTGGAGGCGTTTTAACCCTTCTGAGAGTTTCAAATTATGCGCATCACTTTTTTAGATTATCGAGAAAGCAAAGGGTGGCAATTGAATGAATGAAGTCTGAACTCTCATTATTACAACCCCTCTTTTATATATATACAGACACACATACGGTACATGTATGCTGTTCTGATCTACTTTAATGTAATAGGAAGGAGGCATGGAACGAAACTCGATTGTACACATGCAATTAACTAAGCTTCTACAAACAAACGCAATATGCAAATTCATCACCCAAGGGACACTATAGAACAATATAACTCTACTACCGTTAGACTGGACCGTTTCGCTAAGCTTATTTGTAATCTACAACAGGCCTAAATTGAGTTCCATATAGAACTAATGGCGAAATCAATAAACAAAAACTGAAATAATAAAGCTTAGAAAATTAAGTCGTTCCAAGTTAATCTTAACGTAAACATGCAAAAGAGGGTGGTTTTTCTATTAATCACGCCGTCACGTCACCAAACCTACCCCTGACTCGGACGTGTTATAGTTAAAAACGATCCGTTGCGTTTAAATTAATTTTATAGTAGGTGGTAACAATATGCCGCCCCTACGAACTTTTTTCTATAATATATTCATGTTCAAAAAAAGCCTCACGTCGCTTTTATGTAAAGACTCTATGTTAAAGTAATTTATTTTTCAATCGAATTAACCCCCAAACAAAGCTATGGATCTTATTACACAACAGTCAACAGCAGACTGAATGGTTAATGAGATGCGTCTCTGTACGATGAAATATGAAGCATTATTTGTTTTCTCAGTTTTTTTTTTGTTATATTTTAAAGCTATTAACACGTGCCGTCGTGTGTACAAAATGGATTTTGTTCTCGATTTTCAATCATCAAATATCACGCTTTGACTGTTTCCAATAACGACGAGCTTTTAAAGAAACACAGTAACGCGCGGGATAATCATTGAGATATCTGTAAAAATATCAGGTGAAATTGTGTTTGGAATGCAATATCGTTGAAAAGACATGACATTAATCGTTTTGTTGGATCAACAATGGAAGAATCTTACAACAATTGCGAGTTTATTGCGATTTCGTGTTGCCAAAAGAAACAAATCGGTTATATATTGTATGGTCGATGGTGAAATTCGAAATAATTCTTTTGTAAAATGAAAATTCATCTCGTCTTCATCATCATTACAAACAGAAGGCGAAACACTGAGAAAATAAGCAGAAAAACCGACTTGAGATAAGCAAGATGGATTTATTCGCTTGTGAAACAACAACATGGAGTTTATTGTTGTGTTCTTGCACTGGACTTGAAGAGATGACAAGACGCTCTTCTTGATTAAGTTAAACACTCCATTAAACTTCCTAATTGAATTTAATTAAAAAAAAACAACAACTCTTCGACTACCGTCCAGTCTTAATTAAATGTTACCGTGGATGACAATGGATTATAATTAAACAAAATTCTGTTGTGCGTACAAAAGCACAATCGTCTCCTTTACATTTCAAAGTTAATGTAATCGAAATCAAATGGCATTCGAATAAGTTTATTGTCGATTAATACAAAAATAATACTACTTTGTACCCGGTTTTGTTAGTGATGTTTGTTTTGTGCTCATTCTATTCAATTCCAGGTTTTTCAACAACTTGCCTTCTGGTTTTCAAACTTTTCCTCAACAATGAAAACTAGAAACAATGGAATATTCAAATAGAGTTACAAAGTAATTTAATTAACTTGTTATTTACATAAAATAAGACTTGTGTGTAAATTAAAGTGGAAATTCTCGATTCACCACCAAAAAATAGATGGACACACGTACGGATTTTCGACACAACAATGCTAATAAATCATCACAAAAGCAGATCAAGTGAAGTGTTACGGATCAGATCAGCTGAAACGAGTCCGGCTTAGTCCTGCCGGAGACAATCCGCGCCGGGTTAGATGTCCAGAAAACGCTCCATGTTCACCCGATACCATTTTAATTAATTGCCATCAGTTTTTCTCTACTTTTTCAAACACATACACACGAACAATATCAATGGAAATAGAGAAGTGGCTGTTTTTCAGAGAATTATCACACACTGGTGCGTGTTGAACAAAAGCACACTAATTTTTCATCTTTTTACAGTGTGCTTTGCGTTAATTTATCTTTAACAGTTTTTTATCGAGTCGACTGTGTGTTTTGGTATAGAGCGTAAATTAGTTCGACTATTGTAAATGTATAAAAAGCACACCTTTTTTTGCTCAGTTTGTTTCTTTCCAACGATTATATTGAAACAAGCAAGTGAAAGTAAATTTTGTAAAGGAGCCAATTGAAAATCGAATCCGTTGATAGAGCGAATCGAGTATTTGTCTGTCGATTGTTGCCTTCACATTGGAGGAGATCGAATAGAAAAGTTTTAGAATTAAAATCGTGGAAGTTTTTTTTTTATGTTCGGACAGATTTTATGAGAGTTTAATAGTCTTCAAATGTATTGTTAAAATGACAACTAATCAAAAAGTTGGTTTTATTACTTATTAGATTCGCTTCAGTAAATTGATTTCTATAGAGAATTCTTCAATAAGATTTTTGATGATAGCAAAATAACTGTGTACTCTTACAATAAACTAATGTAAACATAAACAAACTGGTAATGGCAGTCAATTCAATGTTATTGGTGAGAATTGTTGGTGGAAAAGCTCTGATAAGAAATAATTTGATAATAATAACGATAAATTTCAACTAAAAATCTACAAAAAATAGTCAATAGTTACCTATAGTTTTATCGAGTGAATTACTGATTATAAATCAATACCGGATTCAGCTCTTTGCGGCTTCATAGTCTTCAATTTCGTATTTTATGAAGCAAGTAACGGTAAAGAAGGGAAAGGATCCCCGGATGCCTGAAAATGAGCCAACAGCATTGATTTCAAGCTTTGAGTTTATAATTTTGTGTAACTAAGGGCCACTTCTACGATCGTTTTATTCTGCCCGATATTCTGAAAGAAATCCACTTCTGAGATATCCAAAGCGTAAGAATATCGGGCGAAATAAAGCGATTGCAGGATTGCAGGAAATGCGAAATTTTATAGCTTAGTGACACTTCTGCTTTTTTGGCATTATTATAAGCTCAGCGTGAATTTGATATGTCAAAAATTCCAAAAGTAACTGTGCATCGGCCGGGAATCGAACCCGGGCCGCCCGCGTGGCAGGCGAGCATTCTACCACTGAACCACCGATGCTCATATCTTTATTAGTAGCTGCCAGATTTCTATTCTCTATCGGTTTAATTACTACAAAACGTTTATTTGCAATTATTGCAATCAATGGAAACAGACACAATAGATGCTGACGCGAACAATTGCAAGTAAGATAACATCTCAAGGTTGGTAGGCTCCAGTCAAGCAGTCGCTGGTCTGGTTAGGCCGCACAGAATGAAAGCTGACAGAAACAGATTCATACATATATGAGTCTACATTTCCCATGATAAAACACATTTAACGTGGGAATTCCTGATTCATATTTTCTCGGACAATAAGAGCGGTTCAATTTCCTGCCGGTCATGTTTGTTAATAGTGATCGGTATGTACTTCATAGTATCCGATAGCGTCATGCATAATGGCACTATTGCCAGATTTAGTGAAAATTGATTAAATTTCATGTAATGATTTAACAGAAAACTTTTTTCTAGAATTTTGTATAAATAAAGTAGTAGTTTAACAAATTTCCTTCCCCTATGTTGTATAAAAATGAGGATTTTGCTCTAATTACACAATCGAGTATCGACCGGGAATCGAACTCGAGCCTTCTGCCAAGCCGCACGAGCCGAAACCTGCTCTGACTAGAAATATACTGATCCGTATCTCAGTAACAATGCTTTTGATATATAGAAGTTATTTTTTGAAATTTTATGAAAATTTTGGAAAAGTAATTGCGCTGCGATCGGGTATCGAACCCGAGCTGACTGCGTATCTCCATACGAATCCAAACGTATTCTCTCGACAAAAATATGTTTATTTGTCTTTCAGTGAAATACTTTTAATATATGGAATGTAGTTTTCGAAATTTAATGAAAATTTGGAAAAGTAACGTGCATCGGCTGGGAATCGAACCCGGGCCGCCCGCGTGGCAGGCGAGCATTCTACCACTGAACCACCGATGCGGACCTGTCTTTGAAAATTATTAAACAGGAGCCGTCTATTGTTTAATGTTTTACAATATAAAAGAATTCCTTGAAAATCATTAAGCGTGCATCGACCGGGAATCGAACGCGAGCCGTCTGCCGGGTCATGCGAGCCGTTCTCTTGATGCTACAGGTACGGATTTTTACTAGACCGTATTTTTGGATAGTTTATGAATATTCTGGAAAAATAAACGTGCATCGAACGGGAATCGAACCCGGGCCGCCCAGCATTCAACAACTGAACCACCGATGCATACGTGCCTGTAAAAATCGTATTTTACAATACAAAATATTCAGTTAAGCATCATTAATCTTGGTGCGACTGCAAATCGAACCTGAGCCACCTGCTCCACCATACGAACCAAAACCTGTCCTCTTGTCTAGAAATATACAAATTAATATTTCTATAACAATGCTTTTATTATATAGACAGTATTGTTGAAAACTTTATGATAAATTTGAAGAAAAAAAAACTAAAAATCGATCGAGAATTGAACTCGAGCCGAAGCCTGCTCTCTTGACTAAAAATATAATGATTTGTATTTCAGTAATAATACTTTCGATATGTAGAACGTATTTTTCGAAATTTTATGAAAATTTTAGAAAAGTAATTGTGTATTGACTGGGAATCGAACCCGAGTCGACTGCATATCCCCATACGAGTCGAAACCTATTCTGTCGACTAAAAATATACTCACTTTAGATAAGAATATTTTTAATATATAGATGATATTTTTCGAAATTTAATGAAAATTTTGAAAAAGTATCGTGCATCGGCCGGGAATCGAACCCGGGCCGCCCGCGTGGCAGGCGAGCATTCTACCACTGAACCACCGATGCTCATTAATCAATAATCAAATGATAATTTCGCTGCACAAATGTACGTTGATCACATGCAATAAAGAGAAAGGTTTGACCTTATTATTGTAATGATGACGCAAAAATTGTAAGTGCATCGGCCGGGAATCGAACCCGGGCCGCCCGCGTGGCAGGCGAGCATTCTACCACTGAACCACCGATGCTACATTCTATATAATTTCGTTCGAAATTCCATCGTATCAAATCAATATTTATGATAAATTATCATTGATAAGATAAGAAAATAAATCCGTAATAAGTTATGTCCTCACAAGAGTGGTCTTGAATTACTATCATCGTGTATGAAGCTGCTTGCGCCAGGTCAACGATCAACGTTTTTATCGTCTCCAAAAAGTTTGTTCAATAAAAAATGAAATAATAGTGATCGAGATTGGTCAATGGGAATTGTTCACTGTACAGACATATCAGTAGAGAAGCTGTGCACGCGACACGGTCAAAAACTCGCCTTATTACTGCTGACTCGACAATGGACGTGAGTAGGAACTCAAGACACAAAAAGCGGGCATTGTATGTTTATCATATTTAAACGCAAAGAAAACAAAAGCACGGTAGAAAATTTTGAATAAAAACCAGCACTGAAGAGGATGTATGTAGGACTTTTTATTATTTAAAAAGTACAATAGCATAATCAAAGCTTTAGTACTGTTTTTTTTTTCATTCAAAAGAGAGAAAAAAAACCAAGAATCAATCATTGCAGTAAGATGGATGAATGAAATATTCACATTGCACTCGTTCCACATGATGGATCATAAATCTAATGTGAAATTTAGTATTTTTTAGTTATATCTTTTTTATTATTAGCATTATTAATACTGTCCGATCTTTGTAACGATAATAATAAAAGCCGGTGATTTATTATTGTAAAGTTAAAGTGATAAACATGAGTCGCCAATTCTTTTTTCTTTCACTTAATTAGCGAAACACGCAAAAAAATTAATTAATGAAGCTCAGTCATTATATGTTGAATAACTGTAGTTTTAATTAGTTTTCATTCTATATGTTCGAGGTCTTGCTAATAAAAAAGAGTGAAGGTTGTGCTTTGCAAATAGGAGACTGGCAACTTTATGTTAGGAACAACGATGTGCAGAATATTTCGGATAAAGCAGAGCCTAACGGTTCTAAAGTGACTTCATCAATTAAGTTCTTGCGATAAAGAGAAGGCAATTGGAGAATATACCAGCAATGGTTTTACTACCAAAAATGCAAATTAACAGTGCCATCAACGGATGCAAGTTTCCTCGCATTCAAGAATTTGATTGGGCCTCAGGAATAACAATGTACTAAAGAGTCAAAGATTCCGTTATTTAGTACTAGATCTACTCTTTTATCATGCACTGCTTTGACCATGCATCATAGAAGCAACCTACTTTTTTTATGGTAAAGCCTCGACGATCCATTGTTTAGCTAAAGTAGATCCTCTCTAATACGGACACCCTTGGAACTTGGAAAATAGGTCCGGAATAAGAAGTGTCTGTATTAGGGAGGTTTTGGAGGTTGAAAATTGCATTTATAAGATTTAGTATGTATGTTGTATTTTTATTAAATTAGTATTTTTTTTTGCTTCAGTGTTAACTCGTTGCGACGTGGAGCCATATTAACTAGACTCTAGTGAATCCAAAAATTAATTTTTCACAAATGATCTCGTCTATTTATACGATAAACGATTAATTGTCAATTAATTACTGTGTATGCAATGTGAATTTTATGTTTACAAGATTTTATTTAAAAACAATTACAAGGCCAATAATATTTATAAACAATGCAATCGAGAAAACAACTTTTGAAATTCTATCTCTGGTAAGAATAATTATTCTAATGTTACTAACAGCATAATGAATTTCTAGAGTTGTTTACTTGAATGTACGTTTTATAAATACTATTGGCCTTGCAAGTGTATTTAAATAACATTTTGTAAACAGTTGTAATTATCACATTCGGTCAATTGAAGTATAGACATTGAAGTGTAATTTCTTTAGATACTTTTCCATTTTAATTCACAAACAAACGAGATATTTGAGGTGGAACAGTTAGTTGGGACACGCTGTATATTTAAT
>JAEDXX010000484.1:0-40766 GCA_021725515.1 Epicauta chinensis
TGGTTTTGGTAGCTGGTTGTTGTTGGACATTGGTTGGAGTTGGGTTCTGTGAAGGAGTAAGCTTGGGTGTGCTTTGATGAGTGGGAAGCTGACGACGGGATTGTTCGGGTATTAGGGAAGTCATTAATGGTTGTAAGGTAGTAGCTGAGGTGGATAGTTGTGACATTGAAAGCTGGGAGGTTGTTGGTTGGCTGGTACTGGACAGGGATTTATTTGTGGACGTTTTTAGGACTTTAGCTGGAGGAGCGTTGGTAGTATTGGGAGAAGGTGGATTTTGTCGGGCCTTACGGTTGGCACGAGGCGAGTGGGGTGGAGGGATAATATCCAGGTCCATAAGATCTGGCGGATCAATTGGGAGGCAGGAAAAGGGATTGGAAACCTCAATGTCTAAAGGTTCGGCGGGGTTTGATTGTATGCGAGGATCGTTGAATCGGGTTAGGACGTTTAGGGCGTTCATGACTTCAGGATTAGTCAGGAATGAGGGTGTTATTGGGATTTGAATGGAGGTGGGAGGGGATGATGGTGTCTGTGGTAGGCCATAATTGGAATTTAATGAATCGCGTCGTCCGATGCCGATGATCTTCTCCTCTGCTTCTCCTGGATCAGGGGAGCGACGATTATGACGCCGCCCCATTTTTTTTTTATTGCTCGTCTACCGGTGGCCTGAAACTGAACCAAACAATTAACTGGAAAATTCTGTGGGAAAGAAGGTAAAAAAAAAATCAAAAAATCAATTAATTAGTAATTGTTAATTATTGATTAATTAATTAATTATTGATTAATTAATTAATTATTATAATGGATTGAAACCGATCTTTTATTATTTGCAATCGTTGAAAATCGCTGGTGCGTTGATAAACGCAGTTGTTTTCTTCGTATTCTTCGCCAGACACGACGTGGACAGGACCGCAGCTCGACGATGAATGATGTTGGTAATTTTTTTTTTTTTTTTTGTGTATGAGAGGAAACCTTTTAAAGGCACCTGGCGTCTCCTTTGACAACCAGGTAGTGTCGGAGTCTCCACATACGTGGCATACCGACTAAAACCTCTCATAGTTCCAGGGTGCGAGTCAGTGACTCTTCTTTCCCTTATTGGAACTGCACGACTTCACTTGAGCGTGAAGCCGCGAGGACGATGTTGGTAATCATCGACCCGCGCTCTATTTATTTGTTGACGAGCAGAATAATCCCGCGCACCGAAACTATAAAAATCCGTGGTTAGCGCGCATCACCGTTATTTTCGTGTGTGTAGTGCTGACGTTCGCATCAGAGTTCTAAAACAAAAAAAAACAAAACAAAAACGAGAAAATTTGAAGATGGCTCGTACTAAACAAACTGCTCGTAAATCGGGCGACGAAAGCTGCCCGTAAAAGTTTTCAAAGTTTTTTTTTTACGATCGTTTGTAATCGGTTATTTTACGTGCATGTTTGGAGCTGTCGAATATACCCGATTGCAGTATTTCTCGCGGTTGCTATAGCCAATATCTGAAAAAAGTTCAAAAATATGGGTTTTTTAATTGTCGAGATTTTACATTTTATTTAATTGTAAGAAAACAAAAAATATGCACATCGCGAAAATGACACATTTTGTGGAAAAAACTCTCAGCTTTCAGAAAAAAATATAAAATTTGATGTACCACGCGCCGCACTCGGTGAAAAATTGCTTTTTTCACTTTGATTGGATTTTAAATGGTCTTCCGTTGCATGTATGAAAAAATAAATATTCCCATTAAAAAGTTCAGAATTTTTCCTACAAAAAGCTATATTTTACCAATTCTTAAAAGAAGGTTTTTTACTTCAAAAAAATTGCTGACAAAGTTGAAATTTTTGTTTCTTCAAAACTTCAAAAATTCATAACTTCGAAACGGCCGCATATTAAGAACTCAAACTTTCAAAGAATTTTTTTGTCAAAGTAGAGAACACCTCCACAAAATTTGAAAAAAATCGGCGGGGGTCGCCCCGTAAAAATGATTTTATATGGTGGAATGACCCACATATAGTAGGACCACGATAATGTACTATATAATATACTAAAATTTGGAGTCAAATTATGATAATAGCACTTGAGATTGTTGGTGCCAGTTTAGAGATTTACAACTTCTCTAATGGAGGATTTATAGTAGCAGGTAAAGAGATTTCACAAAATATGCCGATAAGGGTTCTATTCGCTCAAAGTTGCGGAGAAATTCCTAGGTAGGTAGAGGATGGTATAGTGGTCGCCTGAACTTACAAATTACTTTATGGTTGGTGTGCACAAAGAAAATTTTCTACCGTAATTTCTATAAATAGCAATGGATAATTTCTAACTCATACCAGATGCCGACAACATTTCTTTAAAAGCGGGTATTTCTACCCCTACCTATTCATAGAAATTACGGTAGAAAATTTTCTTTGTGAACCCCAACCATAAAGTAATTTGGCTTATAAAGTCGAAATTCACTAAGTTGAGGCGACCACTATACTACTCCAAATTCTCTAAGATTATGATCCCCCAATAAAATTCTCATTGTGTGGAAAGTTAACTCGTACCTACAGTCCATTTCGTCTTCTAACGTTTTTTGACTTAAATCATAAATAAAAATTTATGGTTTACACAATAGACGTAAAATTTACAGTAGCCGTTTGTAGATATCGTAAATCATACAGAGTGGTCGACCAATTCACCATCTGTTTATATACACATTTAGATGTTTCTTGCAGCAGTTACAAAATTGAATTTGTTATATTTTGTTCTTTTTATGGCCGAAAAAGTGAAAACAGTAGACAAATAAACTGATAAAAATGTGATGCTATAAATAACAAACTGAGGGTACAAAACAGTTGGTGAAATAATATAACGAATGAACAAAATGTATTCATTCGTTAAGTAACGAAACGTTAATAAAAGTTTGGTGAAATCAACCCTAAAACAGTTCAAATCTAATTTTTGTAGATTGAACTTTCATTACTTATACTATTTATTTATAAATAATACAACGTGTCGGATGATGTTAATCTTCACTAAGTATTCGAAAGATGGTTGTCTACACAATTATTACCGTTTCTTGTAGAGCCAATGATTTTAGTTAGATAATGCCAAATATAATTCTGCATTACAGGAAAGGCAGCCTACAGATTCTTGGACTAAGGAAGACATAAAACAATGGTTGATTTTAAAAAACATAGCTTTGCCAGAATCATGTTTTAAACGCAAGTTAATACAAATAGCAAAAAATAAATAAATTTGAAGACAAAATTGATGAAGAAAATGGACATTACGTACTGCGTTTACCACCATATCATTGTCACTACAACCCTACAGAGCGTATATGGGCTACGGCAAAAATAGCTATTTATTATATAGTGTATTTACAAGGTGGTAAAGTCATACTTTATAAAAGAGCGGAAGTTTGCTCACGAGATCGAAGGCCGAGTGAGACAAATCCGCGAGTGGATAAAGAGACTTTACCACTGTGTGCAGTACAAGATTTTGTTTAATACTTGTCCTTCAAACTCTTTTTTATTTAATTTTGTAATAAGTTTTGACATTAACTATTCATAGAGTTCTCAATCGCTGTTAGTTGCTATTGGACTTCTCTAAACAACAAGCAATTGTTTTTGTTTATTTGCTGTTGGTTGCTATAGAGTTTACCCACCTCAACGGTAAAGTAAACACTTTACCGTTGAGGTGGGTAAAGTGCTACTCTACCATCGAGTTTTTAGTCGATAAAGTACGGCTTTAACAGCAAGTATTGAATAAAATATTTTGACACACATATTGGTAGGTATAAATGGATATTCTGACGAAGGAGTTTTGTCAATGTGGAAGGAAGCATTACAATATATTACTAAACGTACTTGGAATAATTGTGTTCGTCATTGTGTATAATTAATTGACGCGGAGTACAAAAATCAAATTTTCGTTGATCAAACACAAAATGAAATAGTAGCATATAGTAGTCGATCTAGGCACTAGTGACAGTGAAATTGATTGAGAGTGTTGGGATGAGAATGAATAATTTTGTAATAAGTAACAAGTAAAATTTTCTAAATACTTTACAATAAAATTATTTTTTGAAAAATGTTTTCTGTCTTCTTTAGGACCTTTGGCATGGGCTGTAAATATTTTGCAAAAAATGTGACAATTTTAATCCTAATGTATATACAGTCAAACCTGTGTAAGGGAGAACTGGATAAGCGAGAAAACTCTATAAGTGAGAGTAATTGTCAGGTCCCGTAATTTTACCCCTCTAAAACCTCTATGAGTGAGAGACAAAAACCTGTATAAGTGAGAGTCGTTTTTCGCTCATGGACCTCTGTAAGTGAGATTGTTAATTGCCTGTACCTCTATAAGCGAGAGTTAAACGTATTTATAACTCATTCTTAAATTTCAAAGAACTCTTAGTTTATTGGAATGCCTGAATTTGCATATATGAAATAGAAAAATACACACAAAATGTAAACACTGAAACGCAGAAAAAATTAACGGATTTTTTCAAGTAAATTTAATGTTAGATCTTTAGTATTTTTTTGTAAGCATTTATCTGCAAACATGTATTATTCTAATAAATAATACCCATACAATACATGCATGTTTATCGATATTTATTGGCTGTATTTTTCTAGACCTCTTTAAAAGAGATAAACCTCTCCTGAACCTCTGTAAGCTAGAAACTCGGGTTAGTGAGAAACCTCTATAAGCGAAAAATAGATCGCGGTCCCTTGAACTCTCGCTTATCCAGGTTCGACTGTATATAAAAATGGTGTAAAAAATGTATAGTAATTCATAAAATAGAACGGCTGGGCCGATTTCTGTAAAATTTTTTGTCAGTTGTTCGTATTTTCAAGGAGAAGGTTTTTACGGAAGAAATTTTTGGAAAATTCCCCCGGAAAAGTCGGAAAATAGGAAAAATCGAAAATCGAGTTTTTTGTATGAAATTTTGTGTGAAATTATTCCTTAATGGCTTTACAAATCAAAAAATAGAAAGTTCTTAGTGTAAATCATGGAAAATGCGAAATGCGGGAAATTGGAAAATCTCTCCGCAAAAGTCGGAAAATTGATTCCATTCAAATAAATCACATTGAAAATTTAAATATTTGTGTTGTATTATTACTCTAAAGTTTGTCTGAAGGCTTAAAATTGGGGCGAGGCGAAGTTCGCAAAATAAAATGTCACTTTTAACATTGTATCATAATTATTTTTAATGTATGTACTGGTATTATTAACGTTGTAAATTACTGACTTTTTAAAGATAAAATTTGTCTTTTTGTTCTCAACTATAGTTAAAAGAAGGTATATTTTGGTTGTTTCCCTCTGGATACGCCCATGGTGAGAATAATTCATCTTTCTAGTAACTTTTGTATTGGTTAGTGGTAGAACTGAAGCATCTACCGTGAAGGCATGTGAAATAGACCAACTAATAAGCAAATAGATTTTAATAGATTGAGTAAAATTAACAGCTAAAAGTGAAACATAAATTAGAAATAATTCTATGGTATAGGATTGGATAAGGTCCGCAATAAGTACGACAATTTGATGTAAATACGTTTTAATTATAGTTTTCCGATAATTAATTGACGAATTGCAATCAAATTATAAGCTGTTTATTAGTAGGTATATTTTTCAATTTCATTTCTCGTGTCTCGAGTATTAAAACAAAAATAATGGGTATAAATGTGCATTATAGAAACTTTTCTAAAGTTTAATTCAATTGATGATCAACGTATCGTCTGAGACATATGTAGAGGAGTTAACATCAATTTTAATTCAGCAAATTTCAAATTAGCTCCCCTTAAATTGGCTTCATGTAGATCACTACCAGTTAAATCACAATACTGAAAATATTTCATTATTATGTATTTTTTTAAATAAACCATTTAAAGAATTAAAAATACTTCTAAATCAGCACCGGCTAAGACTGCCGCTCTTAGATCACAATTTTGTAAATTAGCATTCTTCAATGTGGCAACACGTAAATTAACACCACCCATATCGCTGCCTTCCAAATTGGCATTTTTCAAATTGACACCTTCCATATTAGCTCGAGCACCGGCTGGATCTTTAAAATTACAATTCCTCATACTAACATTCTCTAAATTGGCACATAAACATTTAACACCTAATAATTGTGCATTATCTAAATTCGCATATGATAAATCGGCACGTTCTAAACAACAATAACTTAAATTAGCATTTGTTAATTTACAACGTTGTAAATTTGCATATTTGAAATTAATATAACGTAAATCTAATTTTGTTAAATCGGCACCAGCTAAATTAACACCTTGGAAACGTAATTCTTGTTGATATGAACTGTGTATTAATGCATCAATAACATCACGACGTGTTAATGGTAAATTATCACGACTAATACTCTTCTGATTAATTATATCTTCTAAGATTGGTAGAATTGATTCAATACCAAAGAAACGTGCCTCTTCTAAAATACCATCAGGATTTATATTATTATCATAGATTAATTGACCGTTACGTAAATAATTCAAAATTGGTTCAAAATAGATTGGACTGCGATCAATTAAATATGCACCATTATTATCAATATTACTTGGTTGTAAATAATAACCATTCTCATCATTAGCAAACATTCTAGCCAACATACTATCTGGTTCTTTTGTTGTTAATGTACTCTTTGATGTTGTAAAATATTTACCACCAACATTCAACGTTATCCATTCAGAACATTTTATTTGTTTATTAGTTTGTTCTGTTGGTTTGATAAAATCTTCACCATTCGTTACATATAAAATATCATTATTACGTATATAAGCGATATCGTGGACTTCAGTACCGTCTTCTAAGAATATTCGACGTACTTTTAAATTAAATCGTAAAAATGCTTGACTCAATAATTCATCTAATGTACGAGGCACCAAGAAAACCTTTAATAATAATAATACTAATAATAATTGGTTTTTCATATTGATTATTATAAATAATTACCTCTCCCATTATGTTCGTACCATTTCGAAAGATTTTCACTTGTTTACTTGCCATAATTTCACATTTAAATTAATTCACTAGTGAATTATTTCAAAAAATTGACAACTGACAAGTGTCAAAAAAAATTTATATTTACGGTGTTGCCTAATTTATATCTTCAATAAGTTCTGTATTATAGTAAGCCAAACAAAATAGCGATTTTATTATAATCATCCTTCAATTTATTCGGTTTCCTCTTTTATTTGGTACTATCCAGCAAGGTTCGGAAATAGTAAATGTCGACGTAATTTACGGTATAAAATACGCGTAATTTTTTCATTTACTACGCGTAGAAAATTCATTACGTATTTACTACATATTTACTATGCGGATCGTTTTTTTTTTGTAATTCAGAGCAAGAATTAATATATTAAAGCTTGATATATCTTCATTCTCTGTTTCATTTGAGTTGACTGCCATTTTTCAAAATTCATGTTCTCAATAACGGGTAAAAATGTTCAAAAACGGATACATCCAGATTTTCACAATATTGTGGTGCATGGTTCGTATAAATTTCATCTAATTCCATTGCGTAACACTAAAGATATTGCCCACAACTAGCAATTGTTTTTGTTTATTTGCTGTTGGTTGCTACGGAGTTGCTATCAAGTTGCTCGATGGTAAACTGTTTACTCAACGGTAAAGTAAACACTTTACCGTTGAGGTGGGTAAAGTAAACAATTTACCATTGAGGTGGGTAAAGTGCTACTACACCAGCAAGTTTTTATTCGATAAAGTAGGACTTTAACAGCAAGTATTGAAAAATACATTTTATACATAAATATTTAATAGATAAGGCAGTTGTTAATGGTTGTTTGCATTTTATTTAGAGCCCAAGCGAAATGTTGCCTCGGGCTTCAGAGCTGCTAAAGCAGGCTCTGTGTTCAATTATAATATTAGAAATTTGATATTAGACAGTATTTACTACATAATCTACGTAAACTACATTTACTATATCAAAAACTACGTGTAGACGTAGTTTATGTAGTAAATATTTTTTACATGTACTTTTCCGAACCCTGCAGTATTCAATTCCAAAAATATTGTTTATAGTGTATAAACATAAACCAGAATTAATATAAAAACTTTATTATTCTATGAGCCGTTTCACGCAATTATATCCGCCTGAAGGCGTGGCTTGTGAATGGCAGTGTTAGAGATGAAAAAAAGAAACGATGAGAGACGGTTTTGAAGTTTACAGTATAATATAAAACATTAAATGCTAAATCTAAGATGTTACTCAACTGCATATCTTAAAAATATACAGTCTTGTTTTCTAATAGGCACATTATTTGAAATATGAGGAGAATTCAGGACTTTGCTAACTTTGCAGCTAATCAATCTCTTCGGAATATTGACTGCTAATTGGTGTTTACATGGAATCTTTAAGTCATACCTGGTCCGAATCGGCAAAGTGATCACATCACCTTCAAGTGTCTCATATGGAATCAAATGAGGCAACTTCTCGAAGGTGGGAGAAGCAGTGTTGAGTGAAGGCATGATGCCAATCGGAATTAGGATTTGACCCGACGCTTATCCCAATGTGAGAGCGATACGATTTTTTGTAGTATCTTCATATGAAAGAAAGTTTAGGTATGTACTAAATACTGTTTAATATCAAATTTCTAAAGTATAGAGCCGAATTTAACAGCTCTTATCTTTATCTAAAGACTTGAGTCATTTTGAATGACATGGAAGAGAGAGATATAAAATTTTCGGCATATAAAAAGTCCCTATGTGTTTGTTAACATTATTTTTTTGCGCGTTCCACTTTTTTAAGAACTTTTGTGACTTTCAAAATAAGTTTTGTAATGATTCACTATGTTTTTTGAAGTGAAACTTCTTTAGCCGCGCTTGGGTGTAAATATTTTTCAATGTATTTGCCCTATGTAACGAAAATTCGAGACGCCGTGAGGGGAAAACACTTCCCCTCTAACAGACAGCTGAGAGGGAAGAGTGGGGGCGTTGCCAATAGCGTCGCTTATACTCTGTCAGTTCTGCCAACTGTGTAAAATAAACACTAGGGTCTAGAGTTGGTGTCATTGATCGATGTGCAGCGCCATCTGGCGAACGAAACTAAAATTTGAAAGGTTACTCCGATTTATAATTGTTATATTTATATTATTAATTAAGAACAAAAACGAGCCTTCTTGCAACGACAGAAAGAAAATAAACCAAGAAAAAAATGAACTTCATCTCTAACCTAAGAAGTTTCACTTCTAACGCGCGGCATTCCACTTTTTTTTTTAATTTCCAAAAGTTTGCATGGTAAATACGAAGTGTTTAATTCAGTTTGCTACGAGTAGAAAATATGAGAGCTACGAGTATTTTATCAATTACGTCTTCATTTACTACTTCCGAGCCCTAAAGCTCTAAGTATACAAAATTCACTGACCAAAGGGTTCCTAGATTTAAGTTGGTAGAGTAGAAATTATTTCAGATAAGCACTCACTTGTTCGGCGAAGGCAACGGCGCAGAAGGAAAAACTGGCTCGGTTGAGTCTATTATGGGTTTGTGGGGGAGGGGTTTGTATTCATTGGCGCACATTACACACGTTATTCTGTCTGCTCTAATTCCTGTTTTCGTGGTAGTGACTTTTTAAACGTTTTTTGTTTTTTTTTCTGTGTATTGGAAGTTACGGTGTTTTGGCTTTGGTGCTAAACTGTCTTTTTCAAGACAAATATTGTTATCAGTTACTTCACTCCGCCACTGGTATATTCTGCTGGAGTTGAATAGGCCACGCCTATCGATGACGTACATGCTTATCTGAAATAATTCCTACTCTACCCTTGAATTTGTAGGAATTTAATTCTTTGTGTCCATATATTCGCTTACAATCTTGGGATTACGTACTTTGTTTAACGAGACATCTGGCAAATCTATAGTGAATTTATCGAGTAAAGGGTTACTAGTTTTGACAGATGTCTCATTAAATAAAGTACGTAGTGCCAAGATTGCAAGTGGGGATATGGCCACAAACAAATAAGTCCCTAAAAATATCACTATATTCACGGACACCAACTTAAATCTAGGAACCCTTTGGTCGATGAATTTAGTATAGTAACCCTTTGCTCGAAGAATCTATTTTACCACCGATTATATTTATTAAAAGATAACATACTTCAAGAATCGTTTTTTCATTTGGTCTACTATACTATATAGTGTTTCTCACAACAGGGAAATTACATTTATTATGTTGGCTTTTTGACGTGTTGTCAAAAAAAAGACAGCTAATTGAAGACGTCAAAGCCCGGTGTTTTCTACGTTCCTCACGACTTTTTTTTAGAAGGAATTTTAAACATTAAAAAATGCGAGTTATTATAAACCCTATATCATGTATTTTCTACTATTTTCTATTATTGAGTGGCACAAATGCACAATGGAATACTAAAGATTTTATGAAACGAGAACATTCGCTTATTAAACCTTATTATGGTAAGTATTATTAAGTGCGTTTTTTTTTCAGTGAAATTATGATTAATTGGAATAAATTTAAGGTTCAGGTATTGAAATTCCCTTTTGGCAATTTAGTGGCAGTACAATCGTTACACCGAATTACATACGAATAACACCGGATCTACAAAGCAAGACTGGTGCACTTTGGAATTCTGTTGTATGTATTATCAATTGTTTTGTTTGTATAATTTCCAATATAATGAATTAATTGATTATTGATAATAGCCTGTAACTGTACGCAATTGGGATCTTCAAGTACAATTCAAAGTTCATGGTAAAGGCAAAGATCTATTTGGTGATGGTTTTGTTATATGGTATGCTAAAGATCGTATGCTAACCGGTCCTGTATTTGGCAATAATGATTATTTTAATGGTTTGGCTATAATTTTGGATACTTACAGCAATCATAATGGACCACATAATGTAAGATTACTATCATAATTATTATTATTCCACCACATTGTTGTTTAAATTGAAATAAATCAAATCTAGCATCAACACCCCTACATTTCTGCAATGGTAAATAATGGTACTTTACATTATGATCATGATCGTGATGGTACACATACACAATTAGCCGGTTGTGAGGCGAAATTTAGAAATTTGGACCATGACACTCATATTTCGATACGATACGAAAAAGATGTTTTAACCGGTAGTTTAATGATTTTTTTTAATAAATAAATAATAATAATATAAAATAAAATTATAGTTTCTACTGATATTGAGAATAAGGCGGCATGGAAGGAATGTTTTCGGGTAGAAGGTGTAAAACTTCCAACAGGATACTATCTGGGCGTTTCAGCAACAACTGGAGATTTATCCGATAATCACGATATCGTGTCTGTACGGCTGTTTGAATTGGATATGCCAGATGACGTAAATTTTCTTTTTTTTTATATAGATAATTTTTGTATCATACGATTAATATCCGTACCGTTCAATTTTTGTTTTGTCGTAAATTGTTTTGCCAAAAAGGGCTCAATTCTAACGAAAATATGCAAGCAATGAAAGTATTACACTTTGCTGATTGGGTCACAACACGATTTTTACGTTTTTGTTCTGTTTCATAATCAATATCATACGAATTATAGAGAACAAATTGCATGATTTCCTCTTTTTTCTCGATATTTAATCATTTTCCAAAATGAAGGCGTTACACCAATTGTAAGTAGGAAAAGAAGTCATATTTTCAATGACAGTAAATTCCATCCATTTACGTTGTTAGTTGAGAACAATGCCTCTAGTGACTCAGAAATCGATTTTACTTGATGCCCTACTTCAGTGTAAGTTTGCAAATTTCTACTTGATGGTGGAACACTTAAACAAGCACGTATTCTTAATTTTTTTTAATTTTCTTGTATCTAATTTATCATGTGAAACCGTTCAAGTTACTTGTGCCATCTTAAAATTCCGAATAGCAATTATACGAAATTCATACTTACAGTAGTCTACCATTTTAGTGAATTTCTCTTCAGGGGCACCGAAAATTATGATCCAGGGCTAATTCGATTCGGAATGACCTCTAGAAAGTTTTTGAAAAGTTTGAAGGTGCGCCGGCAAAAATTGCAAAAGTTATAAACAATTTAGTAAAGAAAAATATGGGAGTTTGGTTTTTTGCAAATATCTCGGAAACTATTAAAGATATTCGAAATTTGAAAAAAGATCCTTAAAAAGGAGGAAATTTGCTAAAAGAAAGTCCTACTTCCCGGAACTTTACCGCCAATGTTTATAATTTTAATTTTGAGGCGAAAATAGCGCAAAAAGCGGGTGACGCGCGTTCCGCCTGCGCTGACCGATACGGGCTCTTGAACAATAAAAAAATTCGCATACCTTCTAGACACTTGAGTAAACAAAATCTATGGAGAAAAAAATGTTCCCGTAATTATTTTATTAGATTGGTATGCTTTTGTTAATTAACTAATTTTTACAAATTTAAAGTTTACATAAAAATCCTGATAATTGTTGACCTAAAATCTTCAAATTTTTTTCACTTCATAGAGCTATTCTTGAAAGACATTAGAAAAGATCCCCGTTGGAAAAATTAAAAAAATTTGATTTTCCACTTTGTTATTAACAATCTAAGAGGTTAAAATTGTTAATTAACAAATTCGTTTTTAAGCAATAAAAAAATTTGTTTAAGAAACGATTTTGTTTTTAAAAGTCATAATATTTATTGCTGATTAAAATCCAAAAAAAATCAATTATTTTAGAAACAATGCATTTGTTTATAACAATTATTTAAATAATAATAATAATATTAAAAGAAAAAATTTTTATTGCCTAAAATCGCATTTGTTAATTAACTATTTTAACCTCTTAGATTGTTAATAACAAAGTGGAAAATCAACATTTTTAATTTTTCCAACGGGGACAAAGCAAGATATATCAACAAACATGTGTTGTCTCTGTTGTAAACATTATAAGTTTTGAAAATTGTCCACAACCAACTAGGTACATCTCATGATGTAAATGAGTTGGAGAAGGATAGGATTGAACTATGTCTTATTCTTTTCAAAGTTACAAACAATTTAATAGTCCGTTGTTAGATAGACATAACATCTAACTGGCGTGTATGGAATGAAAGGAAATTTTGCACACAATGTATAATTTCTTAGATCTATTATCTGATAACATAGATAATTCTGATAATTCGAAAATAAAGTAACTAGGCATTTGATTTTTCGTTTCAATGTTCATTTATTAGATAGTTTTGTCTGGTTGGTAAAGAATCGTTTTCTTTTGTAATTTTTACAATTCCATAATTGGTATTTATGAATTTTTAGATAATTTATTTGTTAATTATCAATTTTAACCTCTTGGGTTATTAATAACAAAGTGGAAAATCAACATTTTTTAATTTTTCCAACGGCGATCTTTTCTAATGCCTTTCAAGAATAGCTCCAAGAAGTGAAAAAAATTTGAGGTTTTTAGTTTAACAATTATCAGGGTTTTTATGTAAATTTTAAACTTGTAAAAATTATTTAATTAACAAAAACGTATCTTATAAAATAATTACCGAAAAATTTTTTTCTCCATAGATTTTCGTTTATTCAAGTGTCTAGAAGGTATGCGAATTTTTTTATTTCTTAATATTGATATTTAATAGGTTAAAATTATTTTTATTATTCATGAGTTCGTGTCGGACAGCGAGTGCAGAACGCGCGTCACCCTCTTTTAGCGCTATTTTCGCCTCAAAATTAAAATTATAAATATTGATGGTAGAGTTTCGGGAGGTAGAACTTTTTTTCCTCCCTGTTAAGAATCTTTTTTTTTTTAATTTCGAATATCTTTAATAGTTTCCGAGATATTTGCAAAAAACCAAACCCCGCCTTTTTTTACTAAATTGTTTATAACTAAACGGCGGATTAAACGTCATTTGGCAAGATTTGCAATACTCGAAATGCACCATTGGCGTAGTTATTTTAATTTTAATGCATGTATTTACATAAATTTATAAGAAAAGACACGTAGAACAAATCAACAAAAATGTGTTCATAATTTTAAAGTTTTTTTTATTTTTGTCAAAAATTGTTTTTTTTTAAATTTTTTATGGGAGAATCATCAGTTTGTTGTTCCTGACGAGCCGCTTTTTAAAGAATGAGACCAGAATTTCATAGAAATTCGCTACAACTGGGCACCTGTTTTTTCGCCGTAACGTCACGATGTCACGGTAGCAGTTCAACTGGTCCACTGCTTCTCTACGTTCGGACACTTATTTGCAGGGGCGTCCACAGAAATTTTTCCAGGGGGGGGGGGCAAAATCAGATTTTATTATTTAGATAAATTTTTATAATCATTCCATAGATTTTACTGAATTTGTACTTTTCGATCCAGGGGGGGGGCAAACGGGGCACTTGCCCCCCGCCCCCCCTGGATCGAAAAGTACAAATTCAGTAAAATCTATGCGGACGCCCATGCTTATTTGTAAAGAAAAACGTTTCACAGGAAAATATAGACTATGCAGGTACAACGGCTGTGGCCAATACCAGGAGTGGCCAAAAAGTCGATCGCTCCTAATACCTCTATATAACTCAGCAGGCATGTGGTAGCTTCTTTTTATTAGTATACGTCTGTTGTCTCAATATACGTTTCAAACTTCAACAAGTCGATCGCGACACAATTTTTGTAATCAAAAGTAGATCTTTCGCATACAAAAGCTCGCCACCCCTGCTCTATACGAATTTGTCAGGAGACTAGAATTTGCCTTACTCTATCTTGGAGCTGATATCCGCCCATTATTTATAACTTTTGTAATTTTTGCCGGCGCACCTTCAAATTTTTCAAAAAGTTTCTAGAGGTCATTCCGAATCGAATACTTATTTGACTTCCTGATCATAATTTTGGGCGCCCTTGAAGAGAAATTCACTAAAATGGCAAATGTTGCCTAGACTATCAAATTTCAAGTAAGAATTCTTTTCATTTCCGTTTAGCAAGTTAGAAATCGATTTTAATTGATGCCCTACAACCTCAACAAAAAAAAAACGGCATTAATCGTATTCGGAAAATCTTACAATTATATGGCAAATTATGTTAGTAATAATCAAAATTTTGCAGCCACAATCGACAGAAGATCGTGCAAATATCCTACCATCGGCTGCATTCTTCGAACCGCCACGCGATCATGTCGAAGATCCGAAACCATCATCATTATCAGGCATAAAAATCTTCTTATTAATGTTGATTGGTAGTATAGCAATTGTTGCTTGTGTTGTATTAGGTATAATGTTCTATCAAAAACAGCAAGATAAACGAAATAAACGATTTTATTGAAAATAAATAGTGACTGATGTGTAATTTTTATTGTTAAATTTTGTGTTTTTTTTTTCTCCAATGTCATTATTGTATATTTGTAAATTGAGGGGGTTTTCTGTGGTAAATTAAGTACAAGAATCAACGCAATGGACTGCTTATTATAATTTCTCTGTCAAGAACAAAAAAAAAAAAATGATGGCACAATTCTTTACAAGCATCCACATTAATTAATTGCTAATGTCCATTTTGTATTGTTAAATCATGTAATAATTGAAAATGTGATTCGATATTGATTAAATAATAAATATTTGGATATATTTTATTACTTATTTTTTCTCGATTTTACAACAATTTATACAACATCTATTATTAATTGAAAGAAATTCGAACTAATAAGCGTTTGATTTGTTGAATTTTTGTTCTTTTTTTTTTCAAACAAAACTGGAACTATTTGGTTAAATTTTTGTCGATAATTTTCTAATTAATTTACATAAGTAACTTGGTTTTTAAGTATTTATGACTAGTACATAGATTTATTACAGTACAATTATTAGATTAGAAGTTCTGTAACAAATACAGAACAACATTTAGATAAAATTAGCAGTACCGTATAAAAATTCAGTCTTTTTTTCTTAAATAACAAAAAACAGTTTCTACAGTACTGCTATGCGGAAGAAAGCTAAAAATAAAACATCAAACATCTACAATAGAGAACACCAAATAAACACAAATTACATCAATTAAACTGGCGAATTATTTTTGTTTGCTTTAAAAAAAAAAGATTATAACACAGCCATTTTTGTAAACATTTTTAAAAGGAGTTATAATTAGCCAATATTTGTACCTTTCTGTTTTGGAGTTATGTAGTTATGGCAAGATATGGCATAATTTGTGCCAGTTTTTTTTTTCTGTTTTGTTTTACAATAATATCAAAATTACAACCCGTTTGGGGGGTGTATACAGGCTTGGCATCTGATCTAAACACACAGTAATTTTACATGAGTTAAACAGATAGAGAATTGTGTAAAAAGTTACATATACGATCAGATTAAGTACTAGATCTGCATGCATATACAGTTAGGGCAATTTATCTAAGTATATAAGAAGAAATATCTAGTGCCTTACTATGATTCCACTACATTCTAATTACAAAGATTTGAAGTTTACGTCATTTCATACATTTTTCAATAAAGAGAACTCGAAAATTACTACATACTTAGATAATGCCTGTATACAGACTTGGCATCCGATCTAAGCACATGAGAAAACATATCAACAGTATAGTCATTTTTATGATTTAAGAAGTGATAATCAAATGCTTCAGTAGATAAAAAAACGTCAAGTGGTTTGGTGAATAGTTCTTATTTATCTTAAGCAATCTGTTGATACGTTTTCATATGAGCTTAAACCAGATCTCACACTTCTGCATATATCCATATACAGTGACGGCGTTTCGTTTTAATGCGTACGTCCCCTTCTTAATGGAAGATTACAATTTTCTATAGAATGTTTGTCTAATAGAAACAAAACTACACATCCCACAGATAGTCTAAGTTTTTTTTGCCTTATACAAACAATATAGCGATCATATTATCTACTCAGATAATAATATCGAGATACAAAATTTGGTATTTGTTGCATAAGTTGAACAGAAACACAAAGAAAATATCTACCTCTGAAATGTGTCTATTCCACTTGCCAACACTGTATATGGATAATCCACATGAATTTAAACAGCAGTCTCTCTAAACACTTTAACAGGATTATCGAGATTTTGTATATAAATATATCTAGTTACTGTATGTGGATCGGGTTCAACAATGTCTTGGACTTTTGTTAATTTTTCAGTTAATTTCAACTTGTTCAATGCACTTGTAGTATTCGGGGAGCCTGTTGAATTAATTTTAACAAATTTTAATAATCTATTAAATTGTTTTTTCGAATCAACTGAAAACACTGCTACTAAATAAAAACACATGCAAAATAAATAATTAAAACCAAGCAAATTTGTGGCATCAAATAAATAAAAACAAAAACAACAAAACAAACAAACAAGCTAATTTTGTCAAAGACTAAACTAAACAACAACACGATCGCTTTTTTATCAATTTTCTATGATTCGTCTGTTTAATATCATCAATTTGTTCGTTTCGATCACTTTTTTTCGTACAATCACCATCATTAAATTCAAACCAATCCTCATCCGATGAACTATGATGGCTTTGTAAACGATTTAATGAGTTCGTACAGATTGTTGTTGAAATTAATTTGATTTTATAGAAATTTTTATTATTTGGTATTTCGGACATGGCACGATTACGAAAGAAATTCTGACTCATTTTCAAATTATTAATTTCAACATTTTCAGAAGCTGAACGTATCATTTGTTTCTTCGGTGATTGTTGTTGTTGTTCTTCTTCTTCGTCACGTTGATTTTGTTCTTTTAATATACGTTCTAAACGTAATTTTAATTGACTAGGTGATACAGACGAATTACGTCGTCTCTCTTTCTTATCATTATTATCATCATCATCATCAATATTTGTATTGATGTCAATTTGTTGATTAATTGATGGTGTATGTGAGTCGGGACTTTCTGGTGTGTACGGGTCATGTTTTAACATGTCTTTTGTGATTGGTTCATGTAATAGTTTCGAATCGATTTGTTGTGCATTTTTATTGATTGTTGTTGTTATTGTATCACTCATATCGATTATATTGATTTTAATTGAAGCAAACGATTGACAACATTGGCATATATTTGGTGCACATTCATTATTGTGATTACAACATTTAACTATACCTGCATTTCCATGAATTGTTATCCGTAAATAAACTGGCTGTAAATAAATTAATTCTATTGTAAAAACCCTTCTAATAGTTTATCAAACGGTATTAGTAATAAAACTATGAAAATCTAACACAAAACTCAAAGAGAACACAAACAAAACTTAATACCTTTCTTTAATTGTTTACCAATATGTGAATATCCAGAAAAACTGGCTGCATTAAACAACAAAAAATTAAATAGAAGAGAAAATAATAAAAAAAAACGAATTCCCTAAATTACTCCTACATATATTTTAATAATCTTTAAACGCTGACTGTAACGGCGTCAACGTGTCAAACAAATCAACTTACTTTATGATCTCCCATACATGTATCTAAGCCAATTAAACCATATTCAACATTTTCATTATCATCAATTAATTGTTTAGCAGTATGGCTTAATAATACACGATCACACCATGCCGGACATCTAGTTTGCATATAATTTCGACCACGTGAGATTTTCTCTTCGAACGGATACGATGGTGGGAAATTTATTGGAAATTCTGTTAAATATTGTTCGAATGCTTCTAATTCTTTATCGAAACTCTTCAACTTTAAATTAAATAATTATTAATTAATTTTAATAATTAAAAATGGAGACAAGAAAAAAAAAACAACAAATTACCCAAGCTGGTGATGGTGTTGAGAAAATTGTCTGATGTTCTGTATGATTGAATTCTTTTTTACCAACAGTTAATACTAATTGACTATCATCGGTGGCATATTGTAATTTTGTGTGATCGTTATTTTTATTATTTTGTAAACGTGTTGTTGTTAAGCCTTCTGTTAATTTCTAAAATGTTTCTTTAATTAATAATTAATTATGAATAATTTATTTTGATTTGATTTAAATATACTTTAATAACACCTTCGGTGTCTGTACGAAAATTGAAATCACCAAAAACAAAATGTGGTACTTTTCCATAATTATCATTATGGAATCTTTCTAATGTATGTTCTAATGCACGTCGACGATTCTTACAATATACAGATGGATATGGTTCCATTGCGATGAAATTTGAAGCATCATGGAATAGATGAATGTTGACTAAATCGATGATTGTTTGATTGATTGACCAACGTGTACGCATGAAACCCTTGCGCGACCATTTACACTAAAAATTAAAAAAAAAAACTAATCTTAACTTTTCGTAGTTTAATTCTCACTAAACTCTATGGTTGTCTTTAGATGAGCGTAATTGAGAAAGAATTGAAAACAAAAGAAGATAAGATTATTAGAACAATTATAATGGAGTACGTTTAAAAGAAAGAACGACCCAAAACGAGCATTGCGAGAACACTCTTGTTGCAAGTGCAGAACGTTAATAGTTTTTCAGTCCTGCCAAACAATTAGACATTGTTTCATATAACTTCAATCCACCAAAGGTGTGACTTATGGAAGGTTGTGCCATCGATGGGCGAGAGAAAAGCAGTAAGATGAAGATAAAAGGAACCCAGGGACGCCTTCCTCCAGTGTTTTCCAGAGATTTATGATGAAACGGTCTATAAAAAACTGTAAGAGAAGCATACATTTAGCGAGATCTATTTTTGTTTCCAAAATAAGCAATCTCAATCAACATTTTCTCTCTGCAATTAAATTTGTAGCTCTTAGGATTGGAAAAAATTTATTGCCTATTGACTTGTACATACAGACTGTTTCAGCTCAAGCGCCCACCTTTCATAGTTGTTTCAATTACGGTAGTACCTCTTTAAGTCGAAAATCTCTTAAACTCGAAAACATGTTGTGTTCCTTTCCCTTCAAGTCCTAAAACCTCCATTACTCGAAATCTCAAACCTCTGTAAATCGAAATAATCAGTGAGTCTCTACAAGTCATTTCCGTGCATAATTTCCCTGCATAACTCGAAAAAATAAATTATTGTTTCTATAAAGGAATTTATAGGCTGACTTTAACACGTTTCATTCTGAGTACTTATTATTGATTTTATTTGAATTTTAGTTCAGTAAGCTTCCGTTGTCGATTGAAATCATCAGAAGTAGCTTGGTTCTGTCACAATAATCAGTGCTGTAAAACGGAAATTTAAAACTTTGAGTCTTGCGGAAAAGTTAGAAGTGCTCGAAACTGTAAAGAGCTGTCAAATGAAAAAAAATGTTGCTGATCAATTTGGCTTCCCAATGAGTTTTCTGTCAACAATAATAAAAAACGAATCAGACTTGATGAAAAAAATTGAGATCGATCAAAATCTATCCTGCAAAAAACGACGAACTGTAGAATTTCCCGATTTGGAGGAGTGCTTACTTAAATCGTTTAAACAGTATCGAAATGTATTCTAAATCAATGAGACTTACTAATTTCAGGACCAATAATGGACCGCTAGAAAACTTTAAAAGAAGACATGAACTTGTTTTCAAGAAAGTTTGTGGAGAAAGTACAAGTGTTAACATTGAAACGTGTAACAAATGGAAACGTGAATTGCAAGGGAATGTTATATGGTGATGAACCTGACGATATTTTTAATGCTGTCAAGTGGGACTATTTCTTAAATGTCTTTCTGCTAAAACAGAAATGACAAATGCCAAGAACAGTAAGGAACGTTTGACTATTTTGCTTTTAGCAAACATGTCGGGCATAGAAAAAATCCCACCATTACTTATCAGAAAAGCTAAAAATTCAATATTTGCCCGCCAATATGTGATAAAAATTACAGCCAATGGATCACAATTGGCTGGGCGCAACAGAGATGTTGTGCTATGCTGGGTCCCAGGGCACTCTGACGTGCGGGGAAATGAGAGGGTAAACACTTTAGTCCGGAGGGGCTCAGACATGGGCTTCCTTGTGCCGGAACCGGCTCTCCCCATCCCCAAAGCTCGTCAGAAACGGGCACTGGAGAAATGGACCTCCTATCCCACTTGAAAGAAAGGAGAGAACACAAAGGACTGCGTCAGTCAAGGATCTTCATCGAAGGACCTAACGCTAGGGGCACTAAAGATTTGCTGAGAGTTGGTAGAAAAGATCTCAGAACTGGGACTGCTCACTGGACACTGTCCCATGAATCAACACCTACACAAGCTCGGCATCAGTGATGACGAGATGTGTAGGGCGTGCTTAGAAGAGGAGGAAACTCCTCACCACATACTCTGCGAGTGTCTAGCATTCGGAAAGCCGAACACGGCAGGCTACTGAGCTTCATTAGAGGTTTGGAACAGCTGTGGTAAGGCTCTGGTAAATGGAGGTGCACACAATGGGCCAGATGGCCTCAGTGTGCGGCTCTCATGTAGGGCCCCTTCCAAATGGAAAAAAGAAAAAAGGTATAATTATAGTAATTAATGTATCAAGGGCGTTATGAGGCAAATAACGCTCGTGGCGCATTCATAAGTTTATAACATAAATAAAAGAAGCAATTTAACTTAATTTCTGGTTTTTTAAAACGTTTCTTTGACATTTCAAAATTGAGGTTATGATAACATTTTTAATGACTTCAAAAAAGTTGTTTATCATAGCAACCGCCCTTAACAGCGGGCTATTATTTTTCATAACGCCATCGCAACGCCATAATGGCCCGTCGTCAAGTAAACAATTATTATTTGCTTATTAATGCGATCATTTTGATATCTATTTATGGTTCAATAATATATGTACGTATGACATTAATTCAATTTAAGTCACTGTACCGGAAAGGAATAGTCAGGAAGTTGTTAAATAATATGGAAGAAACAAAGAAATATTCTATAGATGTATTTCAAGCCATGAGAATGGCTGATAAAGCTTGACGAAATACAACTGCGGGCACTATAAAGAACTGTTTTGTGTATTTTAATTATTATCAACAGACGAAGATGAGGTAGATATTTCTATTTAACCGCCTGCAGAATGGAATACAGTGGTATCCGAAATAGAAATATTTTGTGAGGACTTCGTTACTTGTGATGCTGGTATATACCTTATCGGATAACGAAATTATAAATTAAGTTGCTCAGGAAACTAAAACTAACGATTTAGATGACACAGAAGGCATGAATAATTCATCAAAGAGGCAAGAACAACGCAACTACCTTATGAAATTTCATGGAGCAAACCAGCAAGCCGGATGAAAGAGAATTTTCTGCTCTTCATACTTTAGACAATGCTACTGGCAGAGAACGACCGAATTATTTAAAGCAAAAAATAACTGATTTTTTTAACACATATTTTTTAATTAGACGATTTTTTGAAATAATGTTTATTGCTTGTTTGAGCCACATACATACTATGTGGTACATAATGTTACGTAATTTGGGAATAAAACTCTATTACTTGAATTAGTTAGAATAAATCTTAACCTCCACAAGTCGAATATTCCTTCACAAAATCCGCTTAAGTCGAAAACTCTATAACTCGAATTTTTTCATGTTTCCTTTGAAGTTCGATTTACAGAGGTTCTACTGTATTAAAAAACTTCAAGAAGGTTGCATACGAGGTCCTTAGATCCTTAGGTGACGTAGCTTAGTTTAGGGTTGCATACGAATATTTTAATAATTGAAGTTGTGAAAGGTGGGCGCTTGTGCTGAAACAGTCTGTATATCAAAAACTGTCAAATTTATCTCTACATTACGTCGAATCGAAATAAATTTAGTCCGTTCCTGTTACCCTATAAAATTCAAAACCTTGAAAATTGTTAATAGAATATTAAAATAAGAAAATGCACCCAAAAAATAAACCGAAAATGTCGTAAAAATAAAACGATTATTACTATGAAAATTTGTCAAATTACAGTATGAACGTCATACTTCTTCAATTATTTGTTATAACAATGATGTAACAGCAGATTAATGGACAAAAATAACATTTTGTTACATTTGAAAAACTATTTATGTTAAAAAAAATACTCACTTCTGGAAAGAAGTCTTGTGGAAATTTCGCCTTCTCCTTTGTTGGTACATTTTCAATATTGCCTGAATGTATTTCAGTACTAACAACTGGTTGAAATTTCAAATCATTAAAATTCCATATTAGGATATCATTAATAGATTCGTGTATAAAATATAAATTACCCAATGCCTACAATTGAATAAATAAATAGAAGAAATACCGAATTTTTTATCTGATGAAGTCGATGATTAATGCGAAACTTGCAAAAATTTCTGATGAGCTATTCATGAAGAGTATTTACAAGTTTTACGAACATCGTTTTTACGCAAAAATTAATTACAGTAAGGGCACATGGTACATCAAATTCCGTAAAATATTAATAGTTTCTTTAATGGTAGTGTGCAAAAGTTGGATTTACGACCAATATTGAATCCAGAAAACATAATTTGTTTTCGAGAAAATTAGGAAAATCTGTTTTTCGTGTGGGTTTTAATATCTCGGTTGCTACTGAATAAAACTTATACGAAGAAAAGATATTTTCCACAATTGGAAAACTTGCGTCCGTTTGCCAGAAAATTGAAAAAGATTGCCAAAGTTTGGAAATAAATTTGAGGGTATTCCAACAATAATTTGACGAAATTATAAGCCGCGAACCGACAATGTTCTTCAATTTTCTCGCGTGTGGATGGAAATTTTCAAATTTCAAAATTTTCACCTCTAATATCTCGTTTGTTTGTAAATTGGAGCGGAAGAATATCTAAAGAAGTTAGACTACAATTTCTACATTTCAATTGAGAAACAATATTTTTTTTCTACATACTTTGGAAATGCCAAATGAGATCTCGAAAATTACTTAATACTAGGAAACCAACCACCTGTAATGAATACTGCAAATGAATTTGATATGAAAGTAACTTTTTTTCTTTTCAAAATCTCTCATTTGCTGCCCAAAAGAATAGAATTTCTCTAGGATCAATAACCTGTTCGTTGACGAAAAAATACTTCCAATTTTCATGTAATATTTATTTCATTCTAGGTATTTAAAAACAATTTCAAGTATTTGTTGCAGGTGATTGGTTTCCTAATGTTGTGTAATTTTCGAGACCTTTCCAAAATAGCAAAAAAGAAAATCGTATCGGTCAGTTGAAGTACAGACATTGTAGTCTGATTTCTTTAGATACTTTTCCATTTCAATTCACAAACAAACGAGATATTTGAGGTGGAACACTTATGTGTACTTTTAATTTGGTTGAACTTTTAAATTTATATTGACATTTTTAATTTCTTAAAATAATAGTTTTTGATATTGTTATAGGTCATTTCCTAAAGTCCTTCTAAAAAGAGGCGTTTTCGCTGATATTAAGGAACGGAATAATCCGAAATGAAAGAACAATTCGTTAATGTAATATATCGTTTAGAAGATGAAATGCATACAAAGTCGTAAGAGCACGTTGTGTAATTTCGGGAATATTTATCGGACTGGCATGGAATTTTTTGTGAATGTGTTAGGAATAAACTCCAATTTCGACCAATGATCGAAAGATGCAGCCAAAATGCGTTCTGGCCACCGGCATATATAGACAGTACCCGAAATATCACCAACACGAGTTCTGGCATTCGTCACATTACCCGAACATCTTAAGCATACAAACAAAAACCGATTTCAATGTCATACTCACATAAATAATGAAAATATTTTTCCATATTACATTCCCTTTGACGTTTTGTTTGTGTATGTTATGCAAATAGAACTTATTTCTTTCAGATTTTGCAAAGAAAATCCACCCCTAGTGAGTAAAAAAAAAATTGTATAGGATTTGCGAAAAGTTAAATTTGTGTTTTTGAATGGATGTTTTTGTATTTGATTAATTTATACAAAATCAGGTAGTGAAAAAGTTCGTTTTGTGGCAAAAGATTGCGAATGTGCCCAAGTACTGTTGTAAAAGCTGCATACTTTTAAGATCTATGTACATATATACAGACTGTTTCAGCACAAGTGCCCATCTTTCACAACTTCTTCAATTGCAAAATATTTATATGCAACCGTCCAGAACTTGAACTACGTCATCTAAACATCTAAGGACTTTTGGTAACCTAGTTTAAGTTCTTCAAAGATGCATACGAATATTTTAATAATTGAAGAAGTTGTGGAAGCTGGGCGCTTGGGCTGAAACAGTCTGTATATTCTAAGCGCGTTTGCACTAATTTTTACTTCATTCTTCATAGAATTGACATTCTAATACACTAAGCCTTTAAAAAAGTAATTCTAAATCCAGGACCCTCTGCGAATGTTTGGACCTCATAGTCTTTTATTCCACATTTTTTGTGCATATGTCGGCGGCGTACTCTCAAATCAGTCATCGACTTGGCAGACTGTAAAACGATGAACATTTTGAAATGTTTTACTATTCGCCTGATATTTTCAGGCATTTACTTAAATGCTTAATTTTCGTCAGACGTCCTACAAAATGACAACTTATGTTATAACCTTATATTTTTCGACGTATTTTTTATATGTATAAACATTGCGTGGATAAGTTACAATCGGAAGACAAATATCATATTCATCAATGAAAACGTCTTCTATGAAGAATTACAAACGTATTATTCAGGTAAGAACGCAATGTTTATATAAAAAATACGTCGAAAAATATAAGGTTATAACATAGGTTGTCACTTTATAAAACGCCTGACAAAAACAGATATTTAAATCAGTCATTTTATAAAAAGATTTTATGCTCTAAAGCATTTCAGTAAATGCCTGAAAATGTCAGGCGAATAGTAAAACATTTCAAAATGTTCATCGTTTTACAGTCTGCCAAGTCGATTAGATAATGACTAGGGATTTTTCTAAATGAAGGATTTGAGAGTACGCCGCCGACACATATTTTCAGGGACCGCCCAACGGAACTGTAGACCGTTCAAATCAATTATAATATTGTAATTGCACACTGTTTAATGGTGAACCTGAGCTTTCTACATCGTACTATTGTTGAATTCTGTTATTATTTTTGCAAAAGATAAGAAAAACATTGTTTTGTATTCGTTTACAATAACAATGAGCTATAGTATCAAATAAAAATTTATTAGGAAAATCATTCAATTTTTCCGGAGAAACGTAAAAGTTCAATTCGGACCCAATTTCCATTTTTCTCTTTTGAAAAACTTGATGTCTGCATGAATTCCGTTTTCCAAAATAGCATCTATTTTTCAGAAAAGGGATTAATTTATTTCAGTTTTTTTTTTATTTATCAACTTTTCCGGGAAATTGATGTGAATCATGGAAATAGTATATTAAAGAACAAGTGTCAGAAGTCGCCTATTATTGCACGAGTCCAAACGAGCGGCGGAGCAGCGAGTTTTCTAAAGGACGAGTGCCATATACGACTTCTGACACGAGTTTTTTATACTATTTTTTCTATTTTGCCTATTTTGTGGCCTTTTTTACAAAAAATTGCGAGATTTGATATTTAGGGAAATTGGTGGGAGTTGGTATGACTGATAAAAACAATTGAACATTGATTGATTTTTTTGATTTGATCAGTGGTTGAATATGTTATCAAAAATTACTATGTATTTTGTTGATTTCGTTTACGATTTTCGACATTGTCAACTGCCAATACCAACATTAGGGGGAAAAAATTACTACATTTTTCATTACAGCACTAGTATCGAAATGAGCTCATTTCGATCAATTTCGATACAGTAGCGAGTTTAATAATAGCGCTATTATTGACGCAAAATAGAAAAAAGAAGTCATACAGACATCAAGATAACTGGCATGAATTTAATATAAACCAAATTTGCTGGTTGAACGTGAATTTTCAAACGTCAAATGTGCAACTGCACGCTTCAAAAGTCCCTAGGAGTTTGTTTACATATTTTTTTGTAACCTGAAAATTTTATATTATTACGATTGTTTTGTACGCTTGGCTTTTTTAAGAACTTTTGTGACTTTCAAAATAATTTTTGTAATGAATTAGAATGTTATTTTATAAATTTTCCAAACGTCATACCACATAGTTGGGGAATTTTGGAGCGTGCAGTTGCACATTTGATATTAGAAAATTCACATTCAACCAGCAAATTTGTATACAATTCTATCAATAAACAAAGGACGAAAAACATAGACTGAATTGTGTAAAAACCAAATGATTTTTCCAACAAATTTTCGAATTCATAGCTGATTATCATTGGGGGCGAATTCAACAACAGTTCTTTGAAAACTCACGTCCGCACCTAATTCGGCATTAACACAAAACAACTTTATCGGCATTAATTAAGTATGTTAGTATCGCATTAATCACGGACTATACTAACTAATAGAATCAACAAACAGTAAAATTCTCTGCTGAACTATAATCTTCATCTAAAAATATACGTATTTTATCAAATAATCTCAATTCATTACTTGACATTAATAATTTTATAAAATTCTCAACATGCTTCATACTATTTTCATAATTTTTACCACCGACTTCTTGACAATGTAACGCAATAAATTTCGGTTGTAAACGTTCTATAGTTTGTAAGAATTCTTCTGTCCATATTTTCAACATCTCATTTGGCTACAATTTAACAAAAAAATAAAACAAAAACAACACGATTTAAAATTAAACAGAACAAATTCGAGGTTATGTCTTACATCTTCAAAAATCGAACCAACATTTGCAGTAACCAGCAGCACAGGTATTGAATTTGTACCCATTTTGCTTCAATTTATTTTATTTTCACTTCTTCAAATCTACAATTCGAATTAATCTATAAAAAAGTTGGTGTTCTTGTTGATGCAATGAAGGCCAATCAATGTTCATTTATTAATTAAAAGTCTAATTAAATAATTACTATTTAAATATAACTCTATTCTGCCACTTTTGCACATTTTTATAAATTAACGTTTTTTTAAATAAATAAATTTTATTATTTATTATTATTTAACACAATTTTTTTTTAAAATAAAATAATAGTATAGTAGGCTGTGTATGTTTATTATCTATACTATATGGAAAGAGACGCACGCGCATTGTCCATACTAAATTATTGATTTATCTTTTTAGCAACAATTTAATAATTAAAATTAATTCTACCTTCATGCACGTATTACCATCATTACCATCATTATTATTATTATTGTTATTATTATTATGACCATCATCAACTTTTTGATTATTATTCTGTTGTGTTATTTTTAGGAAATGTCCCAACGAATTCCATTGACGTCAATGGGAGTTTTAAGTTTATAATTATTTCCCTGATTATTTTACCCAATTTAAAATAACAACAACAATAATAATAATAATAATAATAATAATATGCATGTTTATTATATGGCATACGAAAGAATTAACGGATATCCTTTTATACTATATTAAACCACAATTGATAACCCATATCTATATAAAATGAAATATTTTAATTTACAAATTATCAATTATTGTTGAACAATTGACGTCAGAGACCTTTTTTTAATGACTTAATAACTTTTTATTGTCAATCTGATTATGGAAGAACAACCTAAAATTTAATGGTTGAGAAGTTAGTTAAAGTCGTAGACAGCTTCGTACGATTCGGGGGTGATTTTGTTATTAATTTTTTTCTAATTAATGTATAGAATTTTTACATGTATTTCGTCATTAATTGTTACAAATTACTAAAACTGGTTTTGTAAAATTACTACAAAAAATCGGATAATAGTATAAAAATTTAATTAATAATTAATTTGTTTTAATTAACGCGTAAAACAGACAAATTCGTTGAAATTTATGATTGAGGCTGAAAATTTATGATGTTTTGATAACTAAAAATTTTTGTAGGTATACTTAACGCATTGATTTAAGAGGCTGACTTTGATTTTATAATGTGTCTGTTAAACCAGCGCATCTACTGTAATAGTGATAAAAATACTTACATCAATTTATTATGGGATGTAAGTTTTTCCTTCTCTCATACACTTATCTAAAGATGATCGATAAAAATTGTTTTTAAAATAATAATTAATATTAGGTAATAATTTGGTAAAGGAAAGTAAATACCCAGCTAGATACACAAGGATCGATTTTTGTGGCAGATAGCATCGGTACAGTCGGTACAGTGTTAATTTTTAATCACTTAAGGTGCATTGTCAAGCACGCGGCTGAAGCCGCTAGAGCAGCGCGGCTGGAGTCGCGTATCTGGAGTCGCGCGACTGCAGCGGCCCATATGAGTGACAAGTCCGCGACTACAGCCGCTATTGCACACGCGCATTTGTAAACACGACTAATCAGTTGTTAACTGACTACGATGGAGAAAGCATTGGTTTTGTGGTGCGCTACCGAAATAGAACAAGATAAAGAAGAACTGTTATTACAATTAATAAGAAACAATCCTCACGAAATTTTTTCAACCCGAAGAGACGAGGGTTTCCAAAATTTCGAAGTTTTTTTCGCGTTAACATTAATCAGTTTAATTTTATATTGCCTTTAATTGAAAATGATTTGAAAAAAACAATCATGTGCACCAATTAGACATCCAATAAGCCCAGATGAGTTTTTAAAAAAAACTGTATTTTTTATTTCATATATTTGTTAATAAGTTTGTAATGTATTAATTGATTTATTTTCGTTTTGTCTCTATAAAAAAAACAGAAGAAAATCTGAAAATAATATAAGAGACGTTTATTCATTTATATATTTTATTTAAATCTGTAAAAAAATCATCCATTTCGCTAGAAAACGGCTTTTAAACCATATAAACTTTATCTGTCGCGGCGACTGTGGCGGCTGGACTGCTTTCCGAGCAGTTGTGTCGCTAGAGTCGCCACGCGCTGAAAAGCAGAGGTAGTCATTTGAATGATATCATATTTAAAACATAATTGCATCGATCATGCTTCAAAATAAAAAAATATCCATTTATATATCTTTATTTGTTGTTGTTTTACTTCAATTGAAAAACATATCGCTCTTATTGAAAAACCCTTTATTACTATGTTACTATTGTGAGGCTCTTTATGACATACGAAAAACCGGACTGCGGTTCTCATTGTCCTAGTATGTGCCCACCCCTGGTATATAGTAAGATAAAGTCTATAAAGTCATCAGAGATTATAATGATGACTACTAGGAAATAGAAACTGGTGCTCACAAGTCAACTGCACTCGTATTGGTTCTGTTAATGCACACGGTTTGCAATTAAATTCAAAGTTTCATGTGAAGCGTCCGCAATAAGAGGTTTCGACTGTGCGTCTATGTACCTGCTTTGGTACTGATATAGAGTGTTTGCGTCCGCATTAGAGAGTGTCCATAATACAGAAGTGTTTTTATATGTAATCTTACAGAGAAGTGCAGGGACATACCGGAAAGCGTCCATAAGTGGAGGTGTCCGTAATTAGAGGTTTTACTGTACATTCTAAACGTAGACTCCTGAATGACGCGGCGTTAGCAGCGACATACTACCATATTATCATGAAACTACTAACAAATGAAACGTATATAGGTATATTTATTATCTATTTAATTTTTATAAACTTGCAGCTTTTATGGATTACATTACAAAAAACATCCATCAGTTGATAACGAAAGATTCTAATTTAAGAATGTGCGAAATATGGGGAACACTTGAATGTTATTGCAATTTCGTAATTAATAAATCAGTAAATTTTCAGTCAGTTTATTACGTTTCTCAGTTCATCTTCAATTTCCTTCCTCGGAATCCAGATTTGATTAACAAAAATTGAATAATTTTCCACAAAATATAAAAAACACTTGTTATAACTAGAAATAGCACTGATAAAGTGTCCAATAGTAAATATTGATATAATGGAATATCCATTGCAGCTTGATTACGTAAATGTTTAGCACCTTTATGGCGCAACACATATTCGATCCACCATACAGCTTTATCAACACCCGGCATCGGTTGATCTGCTGCTAATTCAGCAATTTCAGCCGCATTAATTTTGTACCTGAAAGAAACTGAATCAGAAAAGCTGACAATTTAATGCTGCTTAAACCTACTTAGGATTACTAATTACTTCCTCAATTGTCGTTTTCAATAAATCCTCATTCAACTCGTCTTTATTGAGGGATAATCCAATACCTCGTTGGACTATTCTATCAGCATTCAGTGATTGATCAGCGAAAAACGGTATTACCACTATTGGTACTTTTGTAGAAATTGCCTCTTCCATTGATTGTAAACCACCTTGTGTTATGAAAAGTTTAATATTTGGATGTCCTAAAATTTGCAAAGAAATCGATTTAAAGAAATTGGTAAAGTTGGAATAACTATTTTTTTCTATTTTGCGTCAATAATAACGCTATTATTAAACTCGCTACTGTATCGAAATGTGCTCATTTTGATACTAGTGCTGAAAAGTAAAATAGTAGGAATTTTTTCTTCCACTAGGTTGGTAACATTTTCATTGATTTTGACAATTGTCAAAAATTATAAAAACAAGATACTTAATATACCGTTTTTCGTACTGATCTTTGGATTTATCGGGTAGTAAATTGCTTCCTGCATTTTCAGCAATTTCCCTTATTTCAGGTGAAGTACATGAAAATTCTTCACTCATTGTTAAATAAGCAATTTGACGAAAAAAATAATTGACTAAGAGTGAAAAATAAAACAATTGAAGTTTCCTAGCCGAATGTTCAATTGTTTTTTTTTTAGTAACACCAACTCCCACCAATTTCCCTAAATATCAAATCTCGCAATTTTTTTGTAAAAAAGGGCACAACAAAGGCAAAATAGAAAAAATAGTATAAAGAACTCGTGTCAGAAGTCGTATGTTGCACTCGTCCTATAAAAAATTCGCGTCTCCGCCGCTCGTTTTCTAAACTTGGACTCGTGCAATAATAGGCGACTTCTGACACTTGTTCTTTAATATACTATATCTCACTTAAAACATCTTGTTGTGGTATCCATTTTGAAAGTTTAACATTTTTCGGTAGATTTGGTACATCGACGTTGAATTTCCATAAAACGCGATATGGTAATGTTTTGAAGACATTCAAAAATGTCTGTCGCATTGCTGGATTGACATTGTTCTCATTCACATTTGAACCGAAACTGAAATAAATGAAACCATCTTTTGCACCATCAAGAAATTCGGATAAATCCTGAAATCAATAATTTCCAATAAAATAACGGTAAAATTTCATGAATATCCGATGAATTGATCATGTGATATGTAGGATAATATGCGATGTATTGAACAGTATCAATAATTTTACGTTGACCACATAAAATTGTAATTTTTTCGATTAATTCCAGCTTAAAATCAAACATTTTGATAAAATATTCAAATTTTCCTTAAAAGATTATCAACAGTTCTTCAAAATACACAAATTTTCATTCTATACAGTACATCGGATATTATCCTACCATTTCATCAGATATTGCTTTAATGTCCAATGTTTAATGTTGTAAAACATCAAAGACTGTACCTTTGGTAATGGTTTTGGTGGTTGTAAATGCACACCACCACCAAATGCAATTGTCATCGGTCCCAATGGACGTTTATTAAATATTGGATTTGTATTTATCAATAGTAAACTAGCATTTTTAATCACATCCCATATTGGTGGTAAATTCTTACCAAAATATTTTTCCATAATTTGTCTCTCATCATGATAATCATTTAAATATGGTGCTGAACTCATTAAAAATGATAACATTGTATTGATAAAACGTTGTTGAAATGTCATCTCAATCCCATTATCATATGGTGACAGTGGATCTGGATATAGAATCGGATGAACAGGATTACCAAATAAGGCGTGAGACATATCGAGCATATCTAATGTTGTTACACCGATATAAGGACAATTGAAATGATTACTAAATCCATACATAATTGGATTGAAGTATTCAACAATTAACAAATCGAAATGTTCATTTTTATTATTCAAAAGTTTCAAGACTTCCGGATTGCTTAATTGACTGTCAGCAGTTTTACACTGCAATTTAGTGGAAAGCTCCATCATTTTAAATATGTTTCTACCACTATCTTCAAGTACTTTTATAACATTGAGTTCTTTCCATATTTTATACGTATGGTTCAGATTAATCTGTTCGATTTTGTTTGTAAAATTCGTTTCCCATGGATCTGTTGTTAAAACAACTAAATCATGTCCTCGTTTAGCTAATTGTTCCCAGATCGGACGGAATACAATTTGATGGCTGAATGATGGTATTGGTACCACCCCCAGAATACGTGCACTAAACACTATCGTTATTAAACCGGAAATATTCAAAATTAATAGCAATAAATGTAATCGAAGCATTTTCGCTAATTACACTAAATTAAGACAATCGACTTAAGACACAATTGAAGTATATTTATACCTATCGACTACGGTTATTCACTTAGTTATCAACGCGTATGTTCGTTAGAAAAAAAATGTTAATCAGATTAATAAAAATTTTTTTGAGAGACTCCTGCGACTGCAAAAACAACCTCTATTGATTATTTATCTAATATTTATAATTAATTGCATATGATAAACGAAGGAACTATCGAGTGAAGTACTTTCGTCAAACAAGTGAATTTTATCTTTATTATCAAGTTACAACTTGCAAAATTCAATTATCACTTTAATAGTTTAGATCGATTGGGGGGGAAAAATTTCTGCTTTAGAGGTTTGGAAAACATAGAGATTGCTTGAGTATGCAATAGCTTTTTTTTACTGCGAAATTTTCAAAATAATCGGATTTTTGTTTTAAGTTTATATACAGAGGTTATTGTAAGAGCCTTTTTGGTTCAGAAATCTCCTCAGAATCTTTCTCTCTACCTGTCTATGTCAATCAGATTGCTATGAATTCTTTAATAGATTCTCACCACTCCAAAAATATCCGCTGTGGATTAATGGTTGCTATAAACCATTTATTTTGTAAAATATTTTCATGAAACTTGGAAAAAGTGGATCGTGTATCTACCTATTGTCGATTTAATTTTTACAATTTATACATAACATAGCACTTGCAATTTTGATAGATTAGATTAGAAAAACAATCCATCAGTTAATAAGGAAAAATTTTGTCTTGAGGACGTGTTCGAAAATTAGGGAACTACCCTGAAATTGAAAAATCGGTAGACTTTTATATAATTTATTATATTTTTCAGTTGGTCTTCAATTTCCTTCCTCGGAATCCAGTCTTGATTAACAAAAATTGAATAATTTTCCAGAAAATATAGAAAACACTTGCTATAACTAAAAATAGCACTGATAAAGTGTCTAATAGTAAATATTGATATAATGGAATATCCATTGCAGCTTGATTACGTAAATGTTTAGCACCATTATGACGCAACACATACTCTATCCACCATACAGCTTTATCAACACCCGACATAGGTTGGTCTGCTGCTAATTTAGCGATTTCAGCCGCCTTAAGTTTGTATCTGAAAGAAACTGAATTATAAATGGTGCCAATTTAATGCTGTTTAACCTACTTAGGATTACTAATGACTTCTTCAATAGCCGCTTTCAATACATTCTCACTCAACTCGTCTTTATTTAGTGATAATCCAATACCTCGTTGGACTATTCTTTCAGCATTCAATGCTTGATCACCGAAAAATGGTATTACCACAATTGGTACTTTTGTAGAAATTGCCTCTTCCATTGATTGTAAACCACCTTGTGTTATGAAAAGTTTAATATTTCGATGTCCTAAAATTAGCAATAAAATCGATTTAAAGAAATTGGTAAAGTTGGAATAACTATTTTATCTCACTTAAAATATCCTGTTGTGGTATCCATTTGGAAATTTTAACATTTTTCGGTAGATTTGGTACATCGACGTTGAATTTCCATAAAACGCGATACGGTAATGTTTTGAAGACATTCAAAAATATCTGTCGCATTGCTGGATTGACATTGTTCTCGTTAACATTTGAACCGAAACTGAAATAAATAAAACCATCTTTTGCGCCATCAAGAAATTCTGATAAATCCTAAAAACGATAATTTACAATAAAATAACGGTAAAATTTTATGAATATCCGATGAATTGATGATTTAATATGTAGGATAATATCCGATGTATTGAACAGTTTTGATAATTTTACGTTGACCACATAAAATTGTAATTTTTTCGATCAATCCCAGCTCGAAATCAAACATTTTGATAAAATATTCAACTTTTCGTTAAAGAATTATCAAAATTTCTTCAAAATACTCAAATTTTCATTGTATACAGTACATCGGATATTATCCTTACATGTAAGTCTCCAGTTCATCAGATATTGTTTTAATATCCAATTTTAACATAAAAATACGGGTGCGTATCATTATAAAATATTGTAAAACATTAAATAATATACCTTTGGTAATGGTTTTGGTGGTTGTAAATGCACACTACCACCAAATGCAATTGTCATTGGTCCCAATGGGCGTTTATTTAATATCGGATTTGTATTCGTCAACATTAAGCTAGCATTTTTCATAATATCTCGTATTGGTGGTAAATTTTTACCAAGATATTTTTCTATAACTTGTCGTTCAGATTGATAATCATTAAAATATGATATTGATTGTCTTATAAATGCTAACACAGTATTGATGAAACGTTGCTTAAATGTCATCTCAAGACCATTATCATACGGTAAAAACAAATCTGGATATAGAATTGGATGAACTGCATTACCAACCATTGAATGAAACATATCTGGCATATCTAATGATGTTGCCCCAACATATGGACAATTGAAATGATTACTCAAGGCAAACATAAGTGGATTTAAATTTTCAACAATTAACAAATCGAAATGTTCATTCCTGTTATTCAAAAGTTTCAATACTTCTGGATGGCTCAGTTCACTATCAGCTACTTTACACATTAATTCAGTGAAAAATTTGAATAGTTTAAAAATATTAATGCCACTGTCTTCAAGTACTTTGATAGCATTATGTTCTTTCACTATCTTATACGTATGATTCAGATTAATCTGTTTGATTTGATTTGTAAAATTCGTTTGCCATGGATCTGTTGTTAAAACAACTAAATCATGTCCGTTTTTAGCTAATTGTTCCCAAATCGGACGAAATACAACTTGATGACTGAACGATGGTGTTGGTATGACCCCCAAAATACGTGCACCAAACACTATTGTTGTGAAACCGGAAATATTCAAAATTAATAGAAACAAATGTGACCGAAACATTTTCGTGTACTGATTCGCTAATATGTACCACTAAATTATCGATTTAAGAGACAATTTAAGTAAATTTATACCTGTATACTGCCATTGTTCATGTAGTTATCTCAGCATACTCATTAGTAAAAAAATATTAATCTAATTGATAAGAATTTTTTGAAAGACGGCCGCAACTGCAAAACAACCTCTATGGATCTATTAATTTAGAAGTAGTTGTATACAATATGTAGACGAACTATTGAAATTATCATAAAACTATAACAAGAGGATCTCATACAACTAGTAGCGTGGTATTTACATGATATAACACGTGGGCGATTCTCTAGTAATAGGAAAAATTAGACTTGATAACTGATAAATAACATTCGAATGTATTATTCAACGATTAATAGATGTCAAAACGATCGCATTAGTAGTAAGCAAATAATATTGGTTTACTTGACGACGGGGGCAATTAGGGCGTTGCAATGGCGTTATGAAAAATAATAACCCGCTGTTAGGGCGCGTTGCTATGATAAACAACTTTTTGCTGTCATTAAAAATGTGATTATAACCTCAAATTTTAAGATGTCAAAAAAAAAATAAAAAAAAAATAAAAAATAAAGTTAAATTGCTTCTTTTGCTTATGGCATAAACTCATGAATGCACTACGGGCGTTATGGGCATAATGCTCTCGGTCGACGTACAGCCCTCGGGCCGTACACTGTCGACACTCAGGCGTTATTTGTCTCATAAAGCCCTTGATACATTAATTACTATAATTACTCATGAACTAGTAATCTTTTATTTTGATGCTGCGTCTAGAAGATATACTCCGATATTATAATGATGTAAAACTAGCCACGTATTCTTATGTTTTGTCGATAATTAGATACATATGAAATTCTCTACTACAAAAGTGGATCTTGTATCCATTATCAATCTAATCTCTGCAACTTGCAAAAATCTGTGCTTATCATGTAATAGCGTGGCAAATGGATCATGTGATACTTGATTTTTTTCGGACACTCAAACGATTATTTACCAGTTTTCAGTTATTTTGTCAAAAACGCTTAACGGCCTGATAATTAAGAGAACCTCGTTGTATGTATAAACAGAAGGATGATTTTTATTCATTTTGGGGTCATTCCATATGAAATAGTATGATTGGCGAAGCCGACTAATCTTAGATTTTGCTGTAACTTTGAGGGACTGTTCTTTAGGATCCCAAAGAACAAAAGACGCTGGAGTTAATTAAAAAAAAAAAACAAAAATTGAGTAACAAAGACACATCTTCAGCACCATCTCGTTAATGAGAGGTATTTTATTTACAAAAATCTCTGTAAACATCATGAGCTGATTGAAAGGTATTTTTCAAGTACAGTTTCCAACTATGCTTTCTACAATAATAACACTCAAGTTTTGGTAAATCAGTCAAATACTTGTGTACATGAATTTTCTTCAACTGATTTATTTTATTGTTTTTCCCGTGTATTTTTCGGTTTTGACTTTTTTATAATACTAGTATCATTGCTTTTTGAAGTGAAACTTCTTTAGCCGCGCTTGAGTGTAAATATTTTTCAATGCATTTTCCCTATGTAACGAAAATGCGTGACTCCGTGAGGGGAAACACTTCCCCTCTAACAGACAGGCGAGAGGGAAAAGTGGGGGCGTTGCCAATAGCATAGCTTATACTCTGTCAGTTCTGCCAACTGTGTAAAATAAACACTAGGGTCTAAAGTTGGTGTCATTGATCGATGTACAGCGCCCTCTGGAACGAAACTAAAATTTCAAGGGTTACTCCGATTCATAATTTTTATATTTATAATATTAATTAAGGGCGTTAAATTGAGATAAGCGAAATGCCGAAAAATACAACTGTAGAACAAAAACGAGCCTTCAGGCAACGACAGAAAGAAAATAAACCAAGAAAAAAATGAACTGAATCTCTAACCTAAGAAGTTTCACTTCTAACGCGCGGCGTTCCACGCACTTTCAACTTGTTTTTTTACCCAATTCAGTACTTGCCATTCGCCAACGCCCAAAGTATTTAAAAACATTTTTTTAAACATTGGCAATCTCTGATTGTCTACTAATAGATGCTATTTTAAGGTGCAGTTTCATTCGATTCAGGTTTATCTTCAGTTCGAGAAATTATTTCTTTCATTACTAAAGAAATAAGGTTTTGTTGTCTTTGATCCCACGTCAGATCATTCCAGAGTCAAATATTTTTTTCTCCATCTTTTCTGTAATTTCGTTACGCTTTTTTGTAACGCTCCTTTTGCATTTAGTGGAATTACAGAGTCGTTTTATTTTTCGAGCGTTTCTTAGTACTAATTCTTTATTACTGTCTTTTTTTACTGAGACTGTAATATAACTGACCTGTTTCTCGTGCTTTTTTAATTTTATTTCTTTCCCAATCTTGAATAATCCCTTTATTTTTTCGAGCTCTTTTGTTAACGAAACAAACTTTCATCTAAAACTGCCTTTATAGACTGATTTGCGTTCTTTTCATTAGACTCAGTACTCGTATTTTTCACGCTTTCAAAAGATGTATCAAATATATTGTGAAGAACACGGTTTATCACAATCTTCGATAATTACTAACCCGGTGTTTTCATCTAAGCGCATGTTATCATTAAAAATTGGTATTTGATTGTCATAATCTTCTAACTGAATCGATTCAGATTCAGCAGGCACCATTTCTCCTGGTTTTTTTTATCTAGAATCATCGTCGAAGTTTTGGAATACATGAATTGTATTCCGGCTCCGCCGCTCGTTTTCTAAAGGACGAGTGCAATATACGACTTCTGACACGAGTTCTTTATACTATTTTTTCTATTTTGCCTATTTTGTGCCCTTTTTTACCAAAAAAAATTGCGAGATTTGATATTTAGGGAAATTGGTGGGAGTTGGTGTTACTGATAAAAACAATTGAACATTGTTTGTTTTTTTTTATTGATGTATTTGTGGTTGTATATGTTACCAAAAATTACTATGTACTTTGTTGATTTTGTTTACGATTTTAGACATTGGCAACTGTCAATACCAACGTCAGGGAAAAAAATTACTACATTTTTCATTACAGCGCAGTTTAATAATAGCGCTATTACTGTAGCAAAATAGAAAAAATAAATTCGTTACTCATTACAGCAGTAATGAGTAATGACTCTCCAATGCATTTAAAAAAGTAATGCAATTTTTGCAACTTTGCTAAAAATATTCTCTGTGGATTATTGGTTGCTATAAACCAATTATTTTGTAAAATATTTTCATGAAACTTGGAAAAAGTGGATCGTGTATCTACCTATTGTCGATTTAATTTTTACAATTTGTACATAACATAGCACTTGCAATTTTGATAGATTAGATTAGAAAAACAATCCATCAGTTGATAAGGAAAAATTCTGTCTGAGGGACGTGTACGAAAATTAGGTAACTACCCTGTCGAAATTGAAAAATCAGTAAACTTTTAGATAATTTATTGTATTTTTCAGTTGGTCTTCAATTTCCTTCCTCGGAATCCAGTCTTGATTAACAAAAATTGAATAATTTTCCACAAAATATAGAAAACACTTCCTATAACTAAAAATAGCACTGATAAAGTGTCTAATAGTAAATATTGATATAATGGTATATCCATTGCAGCTTGATTACGTAAATGTTTAGCACCTTTATGACGCAACACATACTCGATCCACCATACAGCTTTATCAACACCCGACATAGGTTGGTCTGCTGCTAATTCAGCAGTTTTAGTTGCTTTAATTTTGTACCTGAAAGAAACTGAATCAGAAAAGACGTAATTTCAATGCTGCTTAGTCTACTTAGGATTACTAATGAGTTCTTCAATTGTCGTTTTCAATAAATCATCACGCAGCTCGTCCTTATTGAGCGATAATCCAATACCTTGTTGGACAATTCTTTCAGCATTCATTGATTGATCAGCGAAAAATGGTATCACCAAAATTGGTACTTTTGTAGAAATTGCCTCTTCCATTGATTGTAAACCACCTTGTGTTATGAAAAGTTTAATATTTCGATGTCCTAAAATTAGCAATAAAATTAATTTAAAGAAATTGGTCGAGTTCGGATAACAATTTTATGCTTACTTAAAACATCCTGTTGTGGTATCCATTTTGAAATTTTCACATTTTCCGATAGATTTGGTACATCGACATTAAATTTCCATAAAACGCGATACGGTAATGATTTGAAGACATTCAAAAATATCTGTTGCATTGCTGGATTAACGTTTTTCTCATTCACATTTGAGCCCAAACTGAAATAAATGAAACCATCTTTTGCACCATCAAGAAATTCAGATAAATCCTGAAAACCATATTTCATAATTTACAATAAAATAATCCTAAAATTTCATAAATATCTGATGAATTGATAATTTGATATGTAGGCTAATATCCGATGTACTGAACAGTATCAAAAATTTTACATTGACGACATAAAATTGTAATTTTTTCGATTAAATCCAGTTTAAAATGAAACATTTTGATAAATTATTGAAATTTTCAATCAAAACATTTTGAAAGTTTCTTCATAATACTCAAATTTTCATTGTATACAGTACATCGGATATTATCCTTACATGAAAATTTCCAGTTCATCAGGTATTGTTTTAATGTCCAATGTTTAATGTTTTAAAACATTAAAAAATGTACCTTTGGTAATGGTTTTGGTGGCTGTAAATGCACGCCACCACCAAATGCAACTGTCATCGGTCCCAATGGACGTTTATTAAATATTGGATTTGTATTTATCAATAGCAAACTAGCATTTTTCATAATATCCCATATTGG